>SMSR01013057.1:2083-45671 GCA_019453355.1 Ceratina japonica | reverse complement strand
TTTTGATATCGCACTGGTTCATTTGACGGTTTATGAGAATCATTAAAAATTAAATATCCTCCCCAGCTTTTACCTGTTATGAATTTTTCATGGCTCTCGCATTCTCCGTCGGACAGAGAGCGTTTTATGAAATTTGCAATCTAAAGAACTTAATACCTGCGACGATCCTCTAATATTCAATATGTAAATGTTACAAGCTCTCCGCGGGACGAAAATCTAAACGTTCGAGAAATTCGTGAAGCCGAGACTTATCGCCAGTCAAGTGCACGCGTGCACAGATCGATTTATCCTCGTNCCAACATCCACTTTTGGTCAATAACTTAAACGATGAACGAAGAACCGCGTGAAATCTACAAGTCCCGCGTTAACATGTTTTTCTGAATGGTCTGCAATCCTTTTTTTAATTATATCGATCGCCAGGCGAGCTCATTCACGACTTTCCATCGCCGTCTTCGAAACGGCACCTCTATTAAAGCAGTGCCTCCTTTTTTTCGCCCCGACCCACTCGCGGGTGCGTCTGAAAAGTCCTTTATTCTTCTCCTCCTCGACCGCCGCGCCGGTGAAACAGCGGATTTTTCACTCCGGTACTCGAGACCGCTTTGAATCCGCCCCCAACCCCTCGCTCGCCCGTCGTTCCAACTTCTTTTTATACTTCGGGGCTTTCTTCCCGGTCGAAACCCCCCGAAGGCCGTTTCTCGAAAAATTTGTCCACCGTGAAATTAGACGTCAAAGCGACAACGATAAAACAGTCTCGGTTTTGCGAATTTCCATTAACATACAAGTCGCGCGCCGCGGCGGGGAGAATCCAGAACGGAATTTGAAGGGATGATATATAGACAGGAGGAGCGTGCACGCGGGTTGAGCACCGGAACAAAAGAGACGGCGTTAGTTCGTACGAAATTATAATGAGCCGCGGTATACGTATGTACTACGGGCCAGCATCATTCGGGAGAGTTTATTATGCGCGGGCGATGTTTACAATTTCGGTATTGGACGGGCAACCCAGATTTTATCTCCAGAAGTTCTATATTACGTGTAGTACTACAGTCCTATATTACTGGTCCCGCGCGGAGGAATCTGATACGATACACTTGATCTCGCGAGCACGAGTAAAAAACGAGGACGTTACTGGACTCTAAAAAATTCATTTCAAATTCATTAGGAAATATTTTACGCCGTAGGATGGCTAGTAGGTTCCACTGTTCCGACTTGTAATTTGCAAGTTATTAAATCGTCGAACCGGGGCTCGAGAGGGTTTTGCAGAGAGATCCGAACAATTCGATGGAGAGTCATCAAATTTATCCTCGGAATGATTGGTATTGTACGTGAACGAGGAGCAGAAACGAATAAACTCAATTGGAGATTATAATCGTTCTCTCGCGATTCGTGAGGAGCTCCGATATGAATTCTGTTTGTATGTATTCCGACCACTGGCTAACTCTAAGTAGAAGATTAATCTCGGTAAATCGCGAATGGAAGCTTGCATCCAGACATAAATTGGATATCCTATAATTTCATTCAGTAAAATTATTCAAAATTGTATTAGCGTGTTTATGAGTTTATTTTCTAACAGTAGAAATAATTAAAATCGAGATCGAACCGGTTTATAAATCGTACACAGCAGAAAATTGAGGGGATCGCTTAACCCGTTCGTAGCAGAGCTTTCATTACAATAAAGTTCTGATCATTTGCTACGCTAGCGGAAAATTTGAGGTGCTCGTAATTTTTATGAATCAGAAAGTCAAACCTATTCTATATAGGAATAACGAGGCGACAAAAGTAAGGTATGAATATAAGCTGTACTATATATGTATAATACTTTTCCATTTACGATGAAATCAAATAAANTTATCTCCAGAAGTTCTATATTACGTGTAGTACTACAGTCCTATATTACTGGTCCCGCGCGGAGGAATCTGATACGATACACTTGATCTCGCGAGCACGAGTAAAAAACGAGGACGTTACTGGACTCTAAAAAATTCATTTCAAATTCATTAGGAAATATTTTACGCCGTAGGATGGCTAGTAGGTTCCACTGTTCCGACTTGTAATTTGCAAGTTATTAAATCGTCGAACCGGGGCTCGAGAGGGTTTTGCAGAGAGATCCGAACAATTCGATGGAGAGTCATCAAATTTATCCTCGGAATGATTGGTATTGTACGTGAACGAGGAGCAGAAACGAATAAACTCAATTGGAGATTATAATCGTTCTCTCGCGATTCGCGAGGAGCTCCGATATGAATTCTGTTTGTATGTATTCCGACCACCGGCTAACTCTAAGTAGAAAATTAATCTCGGTAAATCGCGAATGGAAGCTTGCATCCAGACATAAATTGGATATCCTATAATTTCATTCAGTAAAATTATTCAAAATTGTATTAGCGTGTTTATGAGTTTATTTTCTAACAGTAGAAATAATTAAAATCGAGATCGAACCGGTTTATAAATCGTACACAGCAGAAAATTGAGGGGATCGCTTAACCCGTTCGTAGCAGAGCTTTCATTACAATAAAGTTCTGATCATTTGCTACGCTAGCGGAAAATTTGAGGTGCTCGTAATTTTTATGAATCAGAAAGTCAAACCTATTCTATATAGGAATAACGAGGCGACAAAAGTAAGGTATGAATATAAGCTGTACTATATATGTATAATACTTTTCCATTTACGATGAAATCAAATAAAATCTCGAATGAATAAACCATAAACGTTCTCATATTCTCTCCCGTTACGAAAGCGTAAACCCTGTTATCAGTACATTTTATTATCATATATTTTTTCAAGCCGCGTGTTTCCAATGGCAGAGGATTAGGAGAAGCCTAAATCTGGTTGGTTGGAAAATTGTGTTTCGCGACGGGTGTTCCCGTCAATCAAAATTAACTGCGCCATTAAGTTTTACGTCCGTCCATTAGCGACCCTTCCAGGCCAGCGTGACGGATGAATCTAACATAAGTGTTAATTGCCGGATAACTGCGTTTTTAGAACGGCACTTCACAGGCAACGGCGGAAAATCGTATAACTCCTTTGTTCTCGTTCCGCGCCCGCTTTGATCGTTCGACGTTTTACGATTCGCCACCGAGGCGGTCTTTAGCGGCTGTCTCAGCCCGTCGTTAAAACGCAAAATCGTTACGCGACCCGTGGGATCGATGGGAAGATCGAAAACGTGATCCGTCGCGGTTTATCCGACGCATACTAATCGCGTTAGCGTTACGCGAGAACGCATGGAATTAATATGCTCGGGATCGATCAATCTCCGGGACTTAATGTCCGCGTCATAATTTGATCCATCGCGAGACTCCGTTCACGGACGTGTCGAATGTTTATTCATAAACCCGCGACGCTAGGTGCCACGTTGCTTATTCATGCAGAGATGAATTGATACCTGTGAATAATTTCTTTTTTTTAAAGTCGAACATCTCCAAACGGTTGTACGACGGCAACGAAAGAGAGTGTCAATTAGTTCGAGCGTTTTGATTGAGCTTGAATTAATCGAGGCTCGTGTTTTCGAAAATTCGCCGATTTGTAACTTGTCCCGTTTGCCAGGGGAACAAACACGCGCCGGGTATTTCGCCGGGAGTTTCCCCGCGAACTCGCAAAATGTAAAATGTAGAGGCGGCCACTTTGGCAACACGTTCAATTATCCAAGACATCGGCCGGAAATGCTGGCGGCGCACGGTTCCACTTAATAACAAGCCCAGGTACACCGGAGTTCGGTTCGTATCGTGACGCGGAATCGCGGACGTGGATTGTGACATCGGGCACGCAGCTGGCGCCATTAGTAATTTCATTTCACTTGGCATGATACTATCAGACAGACGCTTTTGATACGCCCTCGTATATTTCACGGACGTATAATTAAGTTTTACGGCGGGATTTAATTGCTACGCGAATAGTTACAAAGTTTGTGATATCACGATTTTAGCAACTCATTTAAATTTGCCGCATTATGATATGATAATGATGTTGTACCGCGTTTCAAAATTTCAAACATAATCGCCGCGGTTGGTATTAAAATTCTCTGCCTTGTAATTCTTTAATTATTCTGTTCCAAATATAAATTCCACAGGATTTAAACGATGCTAGTTTTCGTTCAACAACGAAGAGCCACGGGGATTAAATCACGCATAACCGAGGAGAGTTGTACGTTCGCCTCGAGGATAAATTTCGCGAGATAAATTAAACTGTAAATAAAAACCAACTTCGAAGCCGGTTATCCAGAATCGGTTCTGCGAAGAGAGCCGCGTTGTAATTTACCCGGGGCGCGTTTCGGCTCGGCTTCCAAAAGTGATACCGTGCCAGTCACATTTGTTCATGCCGCTGTTTCTGACCAGCGGACGGTGAAAAGCGCGTGGAAAACGAGCCAAATGGTCGTCTTCATTCCGCAAGGCTGGATACAAGCATGGAACACGAAAACGGCACGAGGCAAGCCATTTCCAATACCAACTTTTATTATTATTGTTTTTCAGAATTGTAAAACTTGAGATATACATAGACTGTATGGAGGAAATAGGAAATAGGAAATAAAAGACAACAATTTTGTCATATACAATGATATTAAAAAATCCTACACAATTCTGATCATTTTTAATTTCCTCCAATCTTGGAAATTTAAGCTTGCATATAAATTACGTAAATTCTCAAAAGAATATTAAATTCTCAAATGAAACGCCAAGAAAAGTAGCTTTTAACCCGGTACCTCAAACTTGTGTCGTTTAATTAAGGAGATAAAATCGATTTAACGATTAGAAAAATCTAAAATTTGGCTTATGAGTAGATTTTAGTTAAACAATGACTCAGTTAAAATTTGGTAAACTTTCAGAGTGTCGGAAGAGTTATAAATGTTTCAATTCAAATCGTTTTTCGCAAATATCTAAATTCCTGTTAGTAGGACGACGTATAATACGTCAGATCGAAATTATAGATCGATAAATTCTCTACAACAATCATTCTTGACATTTTTTGCCTGCGAATACTGTTTTCAATTTAACACGCGGTAGGACTTTTTACTCAGCGAAATTTTCGAAAGCATGACGTGCACGACTTTCTCNCCGGTACCTCAAACTTGTGTCGTTTAATTAAGGAGATAAAATCGATTTAACGATTAGAAAAATCTAAAATTTGGCTTATGAGTAGATTTTAGTTAAACAATGACTCAGTTAAAATTTGGTAAACTTTCAGAGTGTCGGAAGAGTTATAAATGTTTCAATTCAAATCGTTTTTCGCAAATATCTAAATTCCTGTTAGTAGGACGACGTATAATACGTCAGATCGAAATTATAGATCGATAAATTCTCTACAACAATCATTCTTGACATTTTTTGCCTGCGAATACTGTTTTCAATTTAACACGCGGTAGGACTTTTTACTCAGCGAAATTTTCGAAAGCATGACGTGCACGACTTTCTCTTGGATTCTTGAAGTTTCGCCGCATGTTATCTTGAAAATAGTTGCTCGCACGTAAAAAACGTCAAGAATGGTTGTTGTAGAAAATTGATCAATCTATAATTTCGACTTGATGTATATACGTCGTCCGACCAATAGGAACTTAAATATTTGCGAAAAACGTTTATATTGAAACCTCTTTATAACTCTTTTCTCGCGCTCTGAAAGTTTACGAAATTTTAACTAAGTTATTCTTTAACTAAAATCTACTCATACGCCAAATTTTAGATTTTTCTAACTGTTAAATCGATTTACTTGTGAATCTACTTAAGCGCCACGTGGAATTTCCGTGGAATCTCTGCGAAGGCCTGTTTTGCTTCTGTTCTTACGTTAAATTGAAAGGGTTATTTTCCTGGAACCGCGTCTGGAGGTGTCTAGGCGAAATAGTGGGGGAGGTCAGTAACTGGGTCAAAGGTGGGAGAGAGAAACCCGAGCTGTATGAGAAGAACAGCTGTAGTGTCGCCGAAAAATTACGACTGTCTTTGCAGGACGATACCTTTGGAACCGGAAATTGAACTTGGCTGGACCAAATTGCATTTTAAAAAGGTGGCTTTTCTACTTCATTTAGCCCAAACCTTGTTTTCTTATTTTCGCTCGTGGCTAAATTATGAGGAATTATAATTCTTAGATTTCAAGTGAGTGAAACAAGCATAAAAGTTAGGATTCGTGTTCGCATGAGGAAATCTCCGGAACAGGAAATGATATCGACATAAGCCAAACATTATGTTGAAGAGGAGACTTTTCCGCTTCTAATCACGAAACATTCCACATTCAATATATTATAATCTATTGAACTCATAGTTTTTAATAATCATGATATAAAAATTTTTCATGAGTGATATCACTTCATTCGCAGTATATATCTCGATATCAATTTTGCAAATAGCCTCGTCTTACGGGAGTTCATGTTCAAGCCTGTACTTGGATTAAAACCTACAATCTAACTTTAATCATGAGAAAAGCCATTTTTAATTTACATTATTTATTAAATTCCTGAGTAGAAAAACACGTTGATAAGAAATTTTGGTTATTCTCGTTTGATCACTAGCGACCAAACGCTATATTAAACTATGCCTACGTAACTATTCTACAGGGATACAGCATTCCTTACAAGTTCCCGAAATCATCCACGCGATGCATCCACTAAGTAAACTAAACAACGGGTAATTGATTTAGGAATCGATTCTTGACGCCTGTATTAGGGGTCGAAAGTTTTGGACGACCCTTCTTTTCTAAACGACGGGAAATGGCGATTTATGCCTCGGATCTTTACGACGGCCCTTCCCGCGTGGCCAGCGAGCGGAATAAAATTCCTAATCGTAAATCTGGCCAGCGAAGTCAGTTGCACAAAGCGTGCGCGCGTGGGAAAATGGGGAAAGCGAGAAGCATAAAGGGACCGTGTGTCGAGCAAGTACGACGTCAAATTTCGTCGTACACCTCACAATTTTACTGGTGACTAGATAAGGGAACACGTTGCCGCTGTTCGCGACTTAAATTGCTTCCAGCGACTAGTTAACCTGTTATGAGTTGAGATAAAGCGGTNTCTAGCGACTAGTTAACCTGTTATGAGTTGAGATAAAGCGGATTATAATATTATAGTTCATCAAGTTTCTCTTCATGATTGACGATTGAATAAAGATTGCGTCGACATCGTTTCCGCTTTACGAAATACAAACGTATTTATTACAGCTATTCCTCGATTTCATAAAAAAAAGGAAAAAAAGAAACAGTTGTCCAAAGAATTTTGATTTTGATTAATGCAGATGGAAAACTCGATTGAGAAAAGCTTTTACCATCAATCTTATTCAACGAAAGGACTTTATTTCACTTTAAATTGTCTTATCTTTTCCCCGATTTTTCCCGATGAACGTTTTAATATAGGAGGAAACGGTTTCTTCGATACACGACATCGGTCATCAATCGTTTCGAGAATACAGGTCACGGTGGGTGAGAAAGAGAGATCTATCTAAGTTCGTGGACTGGCGGGCAAGAAAGTTGATAGCGTGACGGATAAATAGTGGTGTCAGGCGTGTATCTAAAAGTCAGAGGCTAATTACCTACGTGCTCGTACACACGACCGCACGTGCTTACAATAAGACCGTCGATTCAGATTTGCATTCACGATTCGAACAAAGTCAAACGCAGAACTCGGATGAGGCTAATCACGCGAAATCGGATCGGGGTATTTCATCTCGGGACAAATCCGTTTCGAATGATGGGCCGTAACGTTCATCCCGTTTATGTCTCTAACTTTATCGCGGGAAATCCACAAGAAATTTGTTTCTGACTAGCTAGTAGCTCTAGCATTTTATTGGATTCGGGATTCGAATTTAGGTCAACCGGTTTATTGAAATCATTGCTAAATGTCAAACTCGTTTACTCTAATCTTTTAGAAATATTCTTGATATTAGAAAATTAGAAAACTGCACGTGCGGTGTGTACGACGCGAATTGCAACAAAGTTACCAAGGTGTGTGGTAGGTTGGTGGTTCAAGATAAGAGATCAGGCATTGCGGGATTAAGATTATGGTATTTATAATCGTGTGCCCACCGTCTTGACGTAGTTGACGGTCTCGGCGGTTGCCTCGGTGAGGGCCCTTCGTAGTCGCGATCGCCGGACCTGAGACAGCGTACGTGGGCAGAGGAGGACACCCTGTCCGCCCTGGGTGCCGGAAACGGGGCCACCGGTCGCCGCGGTCATCGGCGGCGGAGGTGTCGTCGGCGGCATCGTCGTCGACGACGATTTGCACCACCACGGGAACTGGGCCGTGTTCGTTAGCAGCTTGTTACTCTTTCCACATTGACAGTAGTCTTAGACTCTTATATAGCAATACTTAGTAGGCACAGTGGAGAGAATGTGGTGCTGTCGGCGGTGCAGTGGTTGACGAGAACGAATGACAATTGACAAGAGACTATGCGTTCTGTTACGTGGATCACACGAGACGAGACATGGTGTACACCGGCACGAGACGGGATAGGGTAAGTGTGCCAATTACTGCGGATCCCCCAAATATTGCGGATTTTTATTCAAATCATTAATTATGAATTTTTTAAACGTATTAAACGAGATAAAAGAAATTCTTTAATTATTTTGTTATTTGCTAATAATAATTTAAACAAAATAAATGGTAATAATGAAATTTGTAATTAGTTTAAAACACTTCAAAGTCGAGTAGTTCACGAGAATATGAATTTTGCAATAATTTTGGTTGACGTCTGTGAAACACCTCTTTTAAAATTGCATTTGTTTTCAATAATATTAATACACAGTATGTTTTAATGTTACAAACAATCAAAATATGCATTATTTAGTTAGAAAAATACGAAAGTATGTTAATTTAATGTGTATCTTTAATATATTAACGACTGCAGTATTCCACACAGTATATTTCACGAACGCCTATTACTGCGAACACGCGTACTGTAAAACCTTGTAGAGTAGGATTAGTCGGCTCGAAAGCATATTTGATGTTGAGAGTGCATTAAAGTGTTCAAGAAGCGCAATAAAAAAGAAAAAAAAATTTAAATAACACTTATGTATTTTGTATAATATTTTATTACAAAATATTTAATAAAAAGTGATGAAATTATTTCGATATCCTCAGTATTTGGCTCGCAGTAATTAGGGTTCCCGCAGTATTTGACTCGCAGTAATTGCCTCATACTCGCAGTAATACCTGCATTTCATCACCTTATAAAAATGATTTATTTAATTTAACGTATACGTCTTCTTGAGATATAATTGTTTTTTTACACATTTATAACATAATAAAACTTGTTAAAAAAAATAATTTAACTTGAATCTTGTAGCTGATTTTCGCGTTGAAAGTTACCTTGCATAAAAATTCGCAATAATTAGCACATTTACTCTATCGTCCGACGCTTCGATGAACGATCGTTAAAAGTCGATCGCGTTTCACGAATATAAATCGATTACAGGCTTCCTTCTAAAGATGTTCTACCGAGGCATCGATTCTTCCCATCGTTCATGTACAGGGTGATCGATCTGAGTCAACGATCTACCACTACCAGTAAACCGCTCGCCGTAGGAGGACCGAAGTTCGTCACGCGAAGTACTCCTCTCCTCCCGGAACCGGGAGGATGCTTCTACAGGGAAAGTTGCGCGGTACCGTGAAACTTTCGCAGAAACATCCACGATTCCCGGGGACGACGAGGGAGATACGCAGTACTTCGAGTGACACGGTATTTATACGGCGGGAGACCTCCCAGTATTCCCCCGACAGGCAGTCGCCGCTAAGAATCCGAGAATCACCCTGTGCATCTCGTGCGCATACGGACATGTGTGTGAAAGCGAGAGACAGAGAGACAGTATAGTAGGAATATACACGATCGTCGTTGATTGTAGACAAACAAAACTGGACACTCGTTCTTCGTCAATCCTTCTACAGAGCTGTCTTTCTTTACTCTTCGAGACAAGTATATGGGATATCTCTGTTCGAGGGTGAAATGCTCGACAAAAGCGGTGAACAAGTTCAATGATCCTCTACGTCATCTAAGGCCGATCGTCTACTTTAAACGCCGGGCGCTCGCAATCGCTACTCGCTAAACTAGACGGAGGTCCGGTGTTCCTCGGACTCGGATGCCGGGTATCTCGATCTACGGGAATGGCAAGCGGTACTCTCTACGTTGTACGTAACCGGGCGGGTCGCCGGGAGTTGCGGTGATGGCGGGGCGAACGACCGAACGAGAAAGCTCGTTTCGACTTTTTATTTCGCCGAACTTAACCGTTGCGAAACAACGCTAATTGATGATGCAAGAGCAGATGGTGTGTCGGCAGATTGATGATGTTATTCTTATGCACGTTCTACTTACGAGTCTGCCAACTACGTCTGGCTGTACACGCGCGTGTACAGAGAAGGAGGAGGAGGAGTGAACCCGAGATACAATCGGTGGAAGGAATAGCGCAACAGAAATTCGCAAATCCTATTTTTGTCAAATTTGGAATTCCTGGCACGTCACTTCCGTCCGATCGTAATAGCGGACGATGTCGGTGAGAGGGAAAGGCTACTGTGTCGCTCATCGACACTTGTATCGTTGGTGAATATTTCCCTGACCGATCACGGGGCCTGGATTCGATTCGAGAGGAAGGTTTTCCCCTAATCTCATCCGCTTGTTAGCCCAGCTAACCGACACTGGGATCCGAAAGCTAAGCCGATTGCCCGCCACATCTCTGGGATAGCTTAATGAGCTGTACTCGACCCGCGAAGCTTCGACTACCTATTCGCCAGCAGGATTTGCCAGGAGTTGATACGCGATTGATGAATTACCGCGTCCATCCTCGTAATGAATCAACGATAATACTAATCGCTACCGGACGAAGTGATCTAGCAGGGATATTCGACTCCCAAAGGTTTCCTAGTAAATTACAAATGCGCTCTAGCTTCTAGGCGAACACGACTGCATACCGCTACGTGATTTTATCCTTTGATTATATATACCTGGACTGCTGGTCCGTTAGGAAAACGAGAGTCAACATGTCTACTGGTATCGCCACTATGATGAACACCTAAAATTGGCTAAAATTTGGCAGAACTAAACGTGGAAATCAGTGTAGGTTCACACGTATAGGAGACGTATAGACGTGTCGTACACTGCTAAATGATTGTACAACTGCAAATTCCAATTTCATACATAAAAAAAAGTTGTGGAGCTTTGCGGTATCCAAGAATATGTACTTTTAAAATATGTAGCATAGGNGAAATACACGAGCAAATTGTACTAAATCGTACTAAGATTTCTCAAAGTTCAAAATCGATTTTCTCGAAATCGGAGTGCCGAATGAAAAAATGTTATACCAAAATATTTTCTTATTTTTTAACGTAGAATCATCCCCTGCCCGGTTGTACTACGAATTCCGGACCACCCTGTATAGTATTTCATTTTATGACAAAATCCTCTTTCACCCTTTTACGTTCTGAAATATCCTTCATTCTGAATACGTAAAAGAAAGTTTAATTAACAAATATACTAGATCCACAGTTTAAAAAAGAACGGAAGGAGAAAAATTTGAAATTTCTAAGGGCTTAGCTATACTGTCTATTGTACACCATTTATATTCAGTGCTTTAGAATTGCCGCTCTTTGGTCACGTGTAGGTGTTGAAGACGGAGCTTAAGTGTCTCACACTGTACAGTGTTGGCATCGCGTTTTTAACATGGCCAGCCTATGCAACTGGCAGTCCAGGTATATACATATAGTCAAAGATTTTATCCATTATCGAACTTCATGGTTATAAACTAGGCGGTTTCGGGGTATAGGTATACTGGCTGCTCGCTTTATAGTCTCATTGTAAGTAACACCGTTCAACGGGGAGGCCATTACGAAGGAGTAAAGGGGGCGGCGGGCCGCGTAAACTGGCGTGAAATATTCGGCTCGGTCGAGATTACGCTGATGCCGGTAAGATCCTGGGCTCTCCCCAATAATAGCGCAACGACCACTTCTGCTGAAATCCGCAAAACTGCAGACTTCGCCGGGAGAGCGGTGGCTGCCGGTCGCCGGCAGGAGGCCGACTACAATGCTTCGAGCTGCTTCGCATGCCCCTCTCGCCACGGTGAGAATCTACTTATTCAAATGCAACGGAGTCACTTTCCGCCACGTCGATCTCGCGGTTATCGAGTTAACTTTGTCCGACCGCAATTGTCCGTCCTCTCGTGAACGGCTTGAAAAAGTTGCCCGAACTACAGGGTCTTGAAGGGAGTTCAACTAAGTCGAATAGTATTAGGTATTTCGCGCGAGCGGTACCATCTCACGTTTCCCTTATTTCTAATTTCGATATAGACTATCATTTCCAATATATACTTATGATAAAAACATTGTAATAAAAATGTATGGAGAGGAACAAGTATAAAAAATAGAATCGAGTTAATCGAGTTGGTGGGTGCATCTGTAAGGTAGAATATAAGATATTGAAAAAAGTAAAGAACATCGATCCATAAAACATCCATATCTATAGAAAAACGAGAGATGCAAAAGTGTTTTTACAAGTTTCCTCGAGATCCGGTGAAAAACAGCTTTCAAGTTGTATAACCAAATTCATTAACCTTGTTTAATTACTTAAAAAGTCAATTACGTATAAAATTCTGCTCTTCCACGAGACTCTGCGTGTTCGAAATTTATGATCGCTCTCTCGAGGTGTGAAAAGAAAAGGTAAGAAGGAAATACATACATTTCGATCGAAGTTATTTGTCGGAAACATTTTCCCATATATCTCACCGTAGCATTTATTTCTATGAGTTTTTTCGTCGATTCACCGAAATGGAATGAAATTTATTGCGCCGCGCCGCCGACACCCGCGCTCCGACGCGGGAATCATTTTAAGTGCATCCCGATAGATTTTTCGCGAACACGGAAGAGAATTTCCGAGGAAGCGGAACTGAACGTGCTCAGGACGGGTTCGCGGCACGCGATGGAAGCGTAAAAACCCGTTGTCCTTGTGCTTTTAAAATCCCGGGCTCCCATCTCGCTTCATTTCCCAGGAGCTGCTGCCAACGCCGACGGGAAACACGTGTACCTTAGATTTATAATGTGCTCGCGTCATTATGGCTGAGCGACACGAAATCTCGAAATTCTTTCCTCCTACGCGCATCGAATCTCCAACGATCGTCCGCAATTCCAACTTCTCTCAATACGCCTCGGAAACTTCGAACTTCCGACAAACGTGATACGTCTCTGAAAAATGATTCACAGTCCCATAAAAGAAGCTTTATACATTTTCAATTCTCACGGCATACAAACGAGAAATTACTATGTTATCATTTATATGAATAGTTTTGAATAATACAGTGGAAGCGTGGAGTCTCGGAAAATTGATTTCGTTCCTTTCAAGTAGTATAAGTCAACTATAAGTCAGACGCGCGAGGCAACCAGTATAAGAATTGCGTTACACTTCGCCGCGAACCAATACGAATCTCGAGATGTTATGCAGTCCCAGCATCATAAATCTTGTTCCAGCCCAAAGACATTTCAATTTCTGTTCGCCGCGGTTTCGACGAATTCCCCACCGAGAGATAACCGAGNATAAGATAAGAGAGCCATGGCCATGCGATTGGCTTATATTTTGCCAAAATATTGACCATTGTTACAATTTTTACGCGGGNTCCCCACCGAGAGATAACCGAGAGAGCTGATGAGTTTCGTTCGGATTCGTTTACTCAAAACGTGACACAGTCTCGAAAAATCCCGTTTCATCCGTCATCCAAAAAACAAGAGGAAAAATAGAGGGGAAAAAAAAATATGTGGAGTCGTTCGCGGGACCGAGAGAAGGGTCTCAATTACCCTTCGTGTCACGGTTCCACGTCGCCCGGACCTTGATTTCGCGCATGACACGCGGGACCATGATTATAATCCGTTGGCTCTCGACCAAAAATAGCGTACAAAGCCCGCCCACGCCCTCGTGTCCCCAAGTGTCCGCGCGATACCGGCTGCCGTTTCGTCGCACCAAGGAGAGATAATTAAACTAACAATGTCGAGATCCAGCTTCCCGCAACGCCGCTCTCCTCCCGCTCCCCTTCCCCTCTCGCGTTCCTTCACTTTTTCTCGTTTAATGATGGACGGGAAATTCGTTACGCGCTCGTCGAGGACCGACTCTCCTAGGAATAAGCAAATTACTTACTCCTCGGGGTTCCTACATCTTTTCGTCAAATTCTTGCAACGTCGATGATTTTTCCTAGACTTCTCTTTAACTGCATACAATATATACATAGTATCAATACGGAAAACTCAGAAAAAAAATTAAATTGAGAACTAAATATCTATTCTGACTCCACAATTATAAAACTAATTACAAAATTTATCCTAGACTTCTCTTTAACTGCATACAATATATATATAGTATCAATTCGGAAAATTCAGCAAAAAAAAAAAAAATGAAATTAAGAACTGAATATCTATTCTGACTCCACAATTATAAAAATAATTAGCTTGATTAATAAAATTAATTCTAGCATTAAACACGCAAATTTGTATGCGTGAAAGACTACAATTTTCAATTTCGTAACGATTTCTCTCGTATTACTATGNTTTTTCCTAGACTTCTCTTTAACTGCATACAATATATACATAGTATCAATACGGAAAACTCAGAAAAAAAATTAAATTGAGAACTAAATATCTATTCTGACTCCACAATTATAAAACTAATTACAAAATTTATCCTAGACTTCTCTTTAACTGCATACAATATATATATAGTATCAATTCGGAAAATTCAGCAAAAAAAAAAAAAATGAAATTAAGAACTGAATATCTATTCTGACTCCACAATTATAAAAATAATTAGCTTGATTAATAAAATTAATTCTAGCATTAAACACGCAAATTTGTATGCGTGAAAGACTACAATTTTCAATTTCGTAACGATTTCTCTCGTATTACTATGTCGGCCCTAATGGTCAAGTTCTCTAGGTGTTTGAAAAGCGATCGATCACACGTGCACTGGCGATTCTCTACCGAGCTTTCGTGTCAAGTTCCTTATGTCAGCTCTAAGTGTGCGGCACATTTGTTTCCCGAGGGAAGCGTTCCATTCTCTACGTACGGTGCCATCTGCCATCTAGTCATTGTCAATTTAATCAACCCTTTAAGCTTCTTATCGCGCGTCGAGACTTTCCACCCCGAGCCCGTCGGTATTCCAGCTCTCCTTGCTTAGGTTCGTCTCCCGATGTTTCAACCCTCTGTTAGGTGGCAGCACGTCGACTTCCCCGATAAAGAGGGTCGTGGAAAGAAATTCGAACCGCGGCGGATCAAAACTTCCAAGGAAGATCTATCACAATTTTGACGCTAATCTTTCCAGCCGTTATTCAAAAGTTCTAAAGACAAAGATCACGAACCCCTCGCATTAAATGTTACTTTGCCATTCGCCTATCGTAAACCGAAACTAGTCGTGATCCTAGAACGATCGTTTTAGCTCCGCGTTTCTTAAAAGGTTCTGTCAACAAGCCTGAGAAAGGTTTCCAACACGCAAGAGTAAAGAAAGAAAAGAGACGGAAAATGCACGTGCGGCGAATTCGCGCGTGCTCACACAGGTACGACAAGACACAACAAAACGGGAGGAGATCCAGACACGAAGAGTACACAGGAGTCACAACCAAAGTGCACGCAGAGGTTGAGTGACACGACACAGAAAGAGCCACGCGCAGAAACACGTGCTTTGGGTGTCTCCGAACATCGACGTGTGGACACGGTCGGACAGATCATCAACGATACAAGCAGCAAAGACAACGACACAGCGACGTTTAACAATCGAACTCGGTTTTCTTCCTCTGCTCGAGTACCAAGTATTCGTCGCACGATTTCGTGAAACGCTCGTGCGGAAATGGAACCCGGATGCTGCTGGAGAAATTCTACCATTTTCGCAAGTTATTATAAAAGAGAACTGGACGAAATGCTTTTATTTCTTAGATGTAATATTAGGGTAAGTGTACCAATTACTGCGGTTGCCCCAAATATTGCGGATTTTTATTCAAATCATTAATTATGAATTTTTTGAACGTATTAGACGAAATAAAAGAAATTCTTTAATTATTTTGTTATTTGATAATAATAATTTAAACAAAATAAATAGCAATAATGAAATTTGTAATTAGGATAAGTGTGTCAATTACTGCGGATGCCCCAAATATTGCGGATTTTTATTCAAATCATTAATTATGAATTTTTTAAACGTATCATCACCTTATAAAAATGATTTATTTAATTTAACGTATACATCTTCTTGGGATATAATTGTTTTTTTTACACATTTATAACATAATAAAACTTGTTCAAAAAATAATTTAGCTTGAATCTTGTATTCAAATAGCTGATTCTCGCATTGAAAGTTACCTTGCATAAAAATTCGCAGTAATTAGCACATTTACCCTACGTCCACAATATTACCGATATTATTTCATTTGATAAAAGTACATGAATAAATTTCCTTTACTAATTAAAAGTCAATAAAAGAAACAAGTACAAAAAATTCCCTTTTAACAATCGAGTACTAACTGGACTTTACCGGTCTCGTAAAAAAATTTGCAAGAAGACCAACACATCCGGATTTCCCTTCCGCACCTACGAAAGCATGATAAACGCACACAGTTCGGGGTAGGGGTGGGGTTGTAGAACAATTGAACGCAGGGTGGTCAATTGTGATCGCGTGCGGGCGCACGTGCTGGGTAGGTAGATGGTGGGTGACGATATAGGGAGTCGGTGCAAACGTTAAACCCTTTTGTCCGACAGCTCGGAATTGGAACCGAGAGAGGCGTAGGCGGACAAGCTTACCTGTCGAAATTGTCGAATCCCGCCATTGATCCGCAACGAGTCCGCTGCGATGCCGGCAATTCCGTCGCCTGGCTCTCGCAACTGCCGAAGGGAGGCAGCACTCGGGGCTGTCGCCGTGTGCAGGGTGCAACAACATCCGGAGCAACAGCACGCGGAGGCTTCCGGTTGCGAGCTTTGCCGTATTATGCGCGCGCTGGGCGACGTCGTGACCAGAACCGGAGGCGGCGGCGCCTGGCAGGGGCAGCAGTGATGCCCGCTCTTCACGCTTTCTCTGAAACGAAGGTGGTTCAAGCTTATTGACGAGGATCCAAACGGCCTGGAAATTAGACTCGAACAATGCACCGTCGACGATTGGACAGAAGTCCGTGTAATCTCATCAATCACTTTTGAATTTTCACCTTCATTAATCAAGCTTCATACAAAATTGATCTTGAATTCAAATANTGGACAGAAGCCCGTGTAATCTCATCAATCACTTTTGAATTTTCACCTTCGTTAATCAAGCTTCATACAAAATTGATCTTGAATTCAAATGTGATTGGAGTGAAGCGTTTGATAAAGTGTTCGAAAGGCAGACAGGAAGGGACGTCAAACTCGTTTTGTAAAAACAGTTCTATTGGAATTTCTTTCCAATGTTAATTAGTATTGGTTGTTGTTCGGGATTAAATCGACGGATTCAGTGGATTAAGTAGAATTGGAACTGTTGATAGCATCGCACGGAGTTTGCAGATTACAAATTGGATTCGAGAGTTTGTTCTTGTTATAGATATATATATGTATGTAGTCGTATAATGTGGATTCCGCAGCTTAGGTCCGCTAGGTCGGACGCTAATATATTTATAAGGTAATGAAACTTAAAACGAAACACGGCTAAATATTTAACCGGATCGGAAACGCTGCAGCGAGAAATGGATTACGGAAGAATGTATTCGGGGAAAACCGAAATCGGACTTGGTTGAAAAACACTTCGTCGAAGCTTTCCCGAACGCTCGGAAAGCTTGTACCGTTAGTTTCATTAATTCCTCCGTCGAAACAAAACCGAAATCATGGGCAACATCTCGTAATCGCGTGGCCCGTAAACGAAAGCGTTTAATTACTCAACGTTCCAATTAGAGCCGCTATAATTTGCTCACAATGCGAGCGCGAATCGATTATAACATTACATAGCAACAGTGCTTGTACAGACTCCTGTGTACACGTACGTACATCATCCCGTCGGTCGGTGAGCTACGTCGATCGGCCGAACGCATTGGCATTAATGAAATTTCGTCTAACGAACGGGAGAGGGTATTGTCAATTTCGGCATTGGGAGTTAATTATCTTATACAACCGGTAAACACGTAAATGTCAATAGTGCTCCGGCAACAATGCACGGCGCCTATTACAGTGTACATATACCGCGCGTCTACGCACGTACACGGATATAAACTTGAGCAATGCCGACGGTGCACGGAATAGCTCGAGCCGAGAGGGTCCCGATGCCCCGACGTCGTGTATCGATTCCACGTGTGCATCGTGAAGAATCCGCGCGTTGAAAATCGACCAGTGAAATTTTCACGAGGCCGGCGTGCATTCCGGAATCAAATATACACGAAGCAACGCGCGCGAAGCGCATTCCCAGAAACTAACCAAACCAATTTGCGAGTCGCCGCTTGCGATTGTGGTCGGTAAATATTAGCTGGCAAATAAGGGAATTAACTGATACAAACGTTGGGGAAGTTAATTAGAAACGATCGAGACGTGCTAATTAGGGCGTGGAGAAGAACGAAGACGTGTGTGTCTGGATTACGTAAAATTGGTGCGAGGCCTAATTCCTCGTAAACACCGGCTTAGAAGACGATTCTTTCGCTGACACAGAAACGTGGACAAAGATAAGAGGCTCGGGCGGAAAGAAGAAGAGAAGAGGCCACCGGTCTCGATGGAAGTGAGTAACTAATTCGATTGTACTCGTGGAATGTGCTCTCTTTGTCGACACAGCCGAGTCTACCCGAGTCTAGAGGCTCTTTGCTACGAACACAAAGTCGACGCAAAGAGCGACCATGTCGTCTCCATATGTATCGTTAACAATAGCCTCCTATGCCACAGAAAGTGTTCTATACTCATTAGAGCTACACTGAGAAAACGGTGGTCTGACGATTAGCAAAAATTGAAATATAGTACCGAAAGAATACTTTCTTTGAGTAATAAATACTTCCTTTTGTGTTTATTACAAATCTATATAGTAATTTCTACACAGTAATAGTAATTACTATCCACAGTTACTAATTTTCACTATCCCTGGTTAGTGATTTCTAATATTCAGTTTCTACATTTTCCTTATATTACTTTACTCTATATTACTACACGCGATTTATATTATTTCATATATAGATTAATGTGAGCCTCACTAAACCATTCAATTTCATCTGAATCATCGTTTGCTACGCGCAATAATAATGACGTAAATCTAGATGGCAAAATGTAGCGATCCACCCTGTATAATTCGGTAATTTCCTTTGAATTCAATAATTAAAAATTATACTAAGCATACAGACGAATTTTTCCTTAAAGTTTAGCAATCATTAATTGAATCCAAACAAGTTTCAAGATTACTATTCAAATATAGTAATTTTTACTTAAATATACAATATATATTGCCAGAATTTGTGGCTTCGTTTTTCTCAGTGTACAAAAACAATTATTAAATTTGTCTAACACTAAAACAGTGATTATTACATATTTCAAATAATCTTTAAGATCGTGATACATGTTGTTGTCTATATAATTTCTGCCTCAGAAGAGGTAAATAAGCTCGCGACGAACTTCGCTTATTTATCACCGGTTTCACGACCAGCCTCTGTTATATCCGGGCTCATACGTTATCTCAACGAAAATTCCATGCCTACAATTTCGACTGGTCCTTTAAGGGTAGGTTTCTCCATAAATCTTTGGCAGAAGGACATTACCACGCCCTACAACTTCGTGCATCGCGCCGAGAATAATGCTCGATGTCCAGAACCTCCATTAAACATGTTTGATTTATCGTACTTCAACTTGTCTGTAAGTAAAAAAACGTGTCAACGNATTACTATTCAAATATAGTAATTTTGACTTAAATATACAATATATATTGCCAGAATTTGTGGCTTCGTTTTTCTCAGTGTACAAAACCAATTATTAAATTTGTCTAACACTAAAACAGTGATTATTACATATTTCAAATAATCTTTAAGATCGTGATATATGTTGTGTCTATATAATTTCTGCCTCAGAAGAGGTAAATAAGCTCGCGACGAACTTCGCTTATTTATCACCGGTTTCACGACCAGCCTCTGTTATATCCATTATATCCATTATATCCAAAATTCCATGCCTACAATTTCGACTGGTCCTTTAAGGGTAGGTTTCTCCATAAATCTTTGGCAGAAGGACATTACCACGCCCTACAACTTCGTGCATCGCGCCGAGAATAATGCTCGATGTCCAGAACCTCCATTAAACATGTTTGATTTATCGTACTTCAACTTGTCTGTAAGTAAAAAAACGTGTCAACGAAAATTTTATTAAATCGCGATTTTTTAAGCAAATTAAAACAGGATTTTACTGAGTATGACCAAAACGATTCCCACGTTTTCATGTATTAGACAAGAAAGATATATAAGAGAGTGGAAAATATATCTGAAATTCTTTTAAATCGAACGGTTGATCGACGACCTAAGACGATCTTCAATAGTTTCGAGAATAGACCCTTTTCACGTGGGATTCAAGTACCTCTTGCGCGAAGCCGGGATAATTTCCTACAGTTCGAATCATCAAATTTTCTTTCGAACGAGTCAACGTTTCTCTCAACAAAAGGAAACTAACCTACCGGTTCTCCAAGGCGAACCACTCATTTCCTTACCAATCGATCTGCATTCATCTAACTTTCCATTCAACCAGGCGGGCAGAGTAACCGGAAGGAGAATGCCCGATAATCGTAATCAGAAATTTTCCACTGCCAGACACGGGGGCCTTATATGTTCAGTTGGATACACGGAGAAAGTTGAAGCGTCGTCGAAACATCGTCGACGATTGTCGGCGTTCCAACGATGCACTCCAGTCTCCCCTCGCGACCCTTAACATTCTCGTTGTCTACCCTCTCACAAGATTCGATCTTCGACCCCGCCTTCGCCGAGAAAGGTATCTCGAGGCAGGAAATTCGCGCTAGGTTCCGGAAGATTTCCTGGACCGCGGACGGAAAGAAATATAGGGATCCGTCTCTCGCCTGGATGATAATTTCCCGTGAAAGGACGAAATGCCGGCGGAAACCTTTTCTGGACGAGCTCGATTTCTCTTGGAATCATTGGCGCGCGATAGATGGCCGATTTCCTCGTCACCTTTTGGATCTCGTACGAAGGACACGAGAGATATAAAAGCAATCGTTCCTAATAACATAGAAATCGCCCTTCAAGGAATAATCTTCCCGATCTCAGATCTCCATTGAATCAAGCATTAACTGTTTCATTTACCATTGCCAATGAGTAGTTTGAGTATTTTCCAGTTATTTTCTCGCACGTAAAGCTTCCATTCGTTTTCCCGACTTTGCGCGGTGAAAAGAAAATAAGAGGAACGCGAGAGGATTTTGCGAGATTCGTCGGCGTAAATAGAGTTTCGGACGCGTAAGATAGCCTCCGTGAGATGTACGCCGGGATATCCACCCCGAAATAGAGTGCCGGATATTTTGTGTACACACATCGGCCGCTTCAAACGACGGCCCGGCGAAATTATCGCAGCTCGTAAATCCTTCAACGATTAAATGGCACCTGCTAACTGCTGGCATCTCTTCAGGAAGACTGACCACTTTCACGGAAACCGTTACATCGACTTTGCATATTTCACTGCGTATTATTTCACCATCGAAATTCAATAATTAATCAACTTTTAATTAGAGGCTCGTTAAGAGAGGACGCAATTATCTGTCTTACGCTAAAAGAAATCTGTTCCAATAATAACTCGGTTATAAAACAATAATCTAGTTCAAAGAGTATGTGAAACGTATGGGCTAATTATCTCCTGGCACACAGTGAACTAGACAGACGTTCAAAATACAGTACTTTGTATCGTGGCGCACGGCACACACCCAGTTTGTTTGCTGAATTCACCCAGTAAATTACACAATCTACTACGTACCGAGTACTCAGGTTCTAAATTACGCGAGCGCGCTTCTACGAACTACTTTCATACGACGCAATTATAACTCGCATAAAAAAATAATAGCAAATTTTAATGCACGATTCCAAAAATAATAACACAATATTTGGTCCTCCGTATTTGATCAATTATATCACAAACTATGTCAGATCCCTCGTTATGACAAAGCAAATTGAAGCCAGATTGATAGTTAAGGGTTCAAATACATTACGATTGGTATCATCCTCCCTCCCGTTGTAATCCCGCGTCGTATTCTAACGCGGGGAACTTGGGAACTTCACCAGTTATATAAATTGAAACTTCCGTCCGACAGTTCCACCAATACATATTTCTCGCGCGTTATGTTGAATTAAAGTTTGCCTTCGTAACCGTCGAACCGCGCAGGACTCGTGAGAATCGCGTGATTTTAATTAACGGAGAATTATACAGTCGCGTTGATATGGTGAAATGACCGGTCTGCCTTATGCATTTTACTCTACCTAACCGCTGAACATTTGAATAACTACTAGCACTACTTGGCCGAGGATTATGCGAGTAAAATTTATAGTATAATGCAAGCGTACTCTAAGTACACGTTCAATATTCTTAAATTACGCGTTTGGTGCATTGTCTCATCTTCATATTACATCTTCTAATCACAAGAAGGACGCAGAGAGAAGTGAAGATGTAGATGAAGTTCAACTCAGCACAATTGTTTTTTGAAAATTCCAAAATGGCGGGGCTAACTTTATCTACATGAAGCGAAGGCGAACTCGGTTTACCTCGAGACACTTCTAGCCAGATGCAGAGCCGAAGAAGGCGCCAACGAGTCCCTGCGATCGCATCGGCACCTGTGCTGATGAGAGGCCTGCCTGGACCGGTAGCCGGTGGGTAGAACCGTTTGCTGCAGCTGCGTTTGCGGTTGCACTTGCAGCTGCTGTACCTCGCCGTCCAGTCTGCAGTGCAGCTCGATGTCCGGTACCGATCTCGTGGCCGGATCCTCGTTGGTGCCGCTCTCCTCGGAGCCGCCGAGCCCCGAGACGGACAACTGTGGCGAGGCAACCAGGAAGGTTGCCCGATCCTGTCGCGTGAGCACCGGCTTGCCCTGAGACGCCGCGGCAACTACGACCGGCGGGGGTGGCGCCCTGCTCAACAGGGCCGCCGTCTCCTCGCTCGAACCGTAATCGGTACCGTTCCCACCCTCCGCTGAGCCCACGTTCCCGTTCGTATTCATTCTTGCGACCGGGTCTTTCTGTTCCCTGTCGCGTCACGTGGCCATTTCCTGCAACACAAAAACATGCGCACTCTTTTATTTATTTATTTATTAATTAAACGGGTTAGGAAACCCTTTAAAGTACAAAAGATAATAGTTTGAGCAGTGCGGATGACATAAATAAGATAAGAGAGCCATGGCCATGCGATTGACTTATATTTTGCCAAAATATTGGCCATTGTTACAATTTTTACGCGGGTAGCTTTGGACGTCATCCTTGCCATTACATTTGCACGCCCAAATCTGGATATAAATCTTTCTTGGTAGAAAGTAGTGGTAGGCCTAAGACAACGCAATGGGGCATTGAGCTTGATTTGTTCCAAAAGGATCGGAGAGTCAATATTATTATTTATCAGGTTTCTGAGGAATATTATTTCAGAGATAGTCCTTCTACTTTCTAGAGATAGAATATTAAATTTACACATGATGATGTTATAGNGATAAGAGAGCCATGGCCATGCGATTGACTTATATTTTGCCAAAATATTGGCCATTGTTACAATTTTTACGCGGGTAGCTTTGGACGTCATCCTTGCCATTACATTTGCATGCCCAAATCTGGATATAAATCTTTCTTGGTAGAAAGTAGTGGTAGGCCTAAGACAACGCAATGGGGCATTGAGCTTGATTTGTTCCAAAAGGATCGGAGAGTCAATATTATTATTTATCAGGTTTCTGAGGAATATTATTTCAGAGATAGTCCTTCTACTTTCTAGAGATAGAATATTAAATTTACACATGATGATGTTATAGTTGTGATCTGTGTACCGAAGGGGGGATTCAGTCATAAGAGACAGGTGTCTTAGAAACTACAACTCTTAAATCTTTATTCATCAAATCAAGCAAAATATAATTTAGACATATTATAAAGATCATATTGCAAGGTAATTTAAGCATTGCTGAGAAAAATGTCTAATTTCGTGTAAAATCGTGTTATACTTCGCAAACGTAGTTGAGAAGAATTTACATAAACTCCGACACTGTTCCCAGACATAGCATTAGTACCTGACTCGTTGCCCACGCGTTTCGAGGCGTCTTCTAATTTGAATTTATCATTCCAACGAGAACGAGATCGTATTTTAAGGCTGTCAACGTCGGTAGGGATTTCCCGTCGTTTCGAGGGATTGAAAATGTTTACTCGCCGGTCCGTGTCGCGTCTACGTTTGCCTGTCGAGCACGAAAATAACTTCCTTCGCCGGTTGAAATGCAAATGCGTCAGAAACCCACCGCGATGCAGCTGTACGTTTTCAACGAATTCTCCCTCCTTTTTCTTGGTTTGTTAAAACGTTCGCCTTTAAACCGCCTCGTTACAACGCGTATTAATACGCGCCAACGTGTACCACGCGATTTCTCGAGGCGTAGGTGAAAAGCTCGACAGTAAAATGCCCCTTGATTCACGACCACCGGTCGCGCTCTCATTCATTATTTATTACCATTTCACTGGCAGGTCTCGATGATCAAAGCTGTGGCTAATGTAGAGTGACGTTTTTAACATATTTGATTAAACGCGTATTAAATATTTTAGATCCCAAATGCATTATTACTAGGCTTGCGAAAAATCGGATTCGGATCGGGTCGAGCTTTTTTCTTCGGGTTCGGGCGGGTTCCCGAAATTTTTTCTGTCTCGAAAATGTTCGGGGTACCCGAGAGTTTTCGGGATTCCCGAAAATTTCGGATTCTTGAAAATGTTCAAGATTCTCGAAAATTTCGGGTTCTTGAAAATGTTCGAGATTCTCGAAAATATTAAGAACTCCTGAAAAATCTAGTTTCTTGAGATTTATAAAATTATAAAAGATAGAGCATGAAGTAAAACTATGATCACACATGTTATACAGATTTTATTTTTCTGTTTTGAATTTACCTCTATTTTTGATTATATAATTAATACTGATCTTTAAACTGCGTTTGAATATTTCTGTTTCTTCACTTTACTTAGGTTAAATCGTGTCTGCTGTTGTGCTGATGCATCTGCTTATATTTGTTTTTTTATATTTGTAATTTTTATTTTTANTTCCGAGAAATCCGAATATTTTCGAGAAACAAAAAATGTCCCGAACCCGATTCAATCCGACTCGATCCGACCCAATGTCTTCCCGACATCGAGATCCCGAAATTTTCTCGATCTCGCACAAGCCTAATTATTACCTTTCTATTAAATTCTGCTTTTTAATATCAATAATACGTCGCAAGAATTAAAAACTGATCACCTAAGTGTATCAAGGAACAGAGAACTCAACGCCTAATTTCTTAACTAAGAAACTCAACTTGGACACGTCTGGAAAATGTTGNACATCGAGATCCCGAAATTTTCTCGATCTCGCACAAGCCTAATTATTACCATTCTATTAAATTTTGCTTTTTAATATCAATAATACGTCGCAAGAATTAAAAACTGATCACCTAAGTGTATCAAGGAACAGACAACTCAACGCCTAATTTCTTAACTAAGGAACTCAACTTGGACGCGTCTGGAAAATGTTAAAGTCGTAGGAAAAAGTGTGCGTGGGTTCGAGGGAAAACGTGGTTTTCATTAGCATTCATTGCGAGGCACGAAATGAAGAGGACAAAGACCGCATGCGCATTCCATTTTTCCTCGATTCAATCGCATTCGAACTGGAATTCGCGTCCGCGTGCGGTTAGCAATCGGCATGCGAACAAATTGCGCCGGGGCTCGCATCCCCCGTACACGGCCTGGTCATTTCGAAAATAGCTTGCAGTTTTTCGGAATGGAAAAAGACCGGACGGTCGGCCGATCATCCATTATTCCTCATTTACGTTTCACGAATGGAAGACAAACGCGAATTTCATTCCTCTCGGATGTACGCACCGCGCAGATGATCACATTTGACGATTCATTCAGTATTTTCATTCGGATCACGCCTCTCTTGTTTTTAATATCTCACTCACTGCTCCGGGTATTATTCAACTTCGACGTTCCGCATTTTTATTACAATAATAAAAGGGATAAAATATTTTAGAAAGCGCTGCTGGTGTTGTTTTTATTGGTAGTAAATCTCAGATAATTTCATTACTTCGACAGGGTCGACTGCAATTCCTCGAGTTTGGGATTTTGGTTTCCACGTTTTACGGGAAATCTCGAGCCCGAACGTCGGTCAAGCTTGTATTTCAGCGGATAGCTACGTGAGGAGACTGCAGCCGAGAAGACCGAATGACAGGCGGTAAATCTACGCGAACGAGTAAACGAGAGAATGGAAACGGCAAGCATCGGGGAAGAAGATTGCCACGAAGAGTTAAAAACCGTTTGCTTGAGGGAACAGGCGAGATAGATCGTCTGACGGTCGATACATCGAGAACGAGCAAAAGTTTATATTAGCACGTAAAAGGCAGAATTACTCGGGCTAAATAAATTCCGAACAACGCGGAACTGAATTAGAAATTTTCGTGTAGACTCGTGTTCAAGGGGTGAAACGTAAGAAACGAAATATAATCCTTCAGCTTCTGTTTCTGAAGTAACACGACCAAACAATTCTCGACTCTTCAGTCATATATTTCGTACTCAACTATTCTCGAACTAAATGCGAGCTGCCGTCCATCCGATATCACGTGTATGCACCCACACAGGGCAGCGTAAGTGAGTCTCTCTATAAAACTACACAGGGATCTCTTTTAAAGCCGGGGTGATGTAGACACTTTGGCCGGCGGGATAACTGGTCGAACTTCTTCCACCACCCTAAACCTGCGCCGAACAGAAATCGGATCTCTGTGGAAGCACGAAACGCTGTTTCGAACGAAGGTTTACGTGAAACCGAGCCACCGTTCTTTTCTCCTAGTCCTTTTTTTTTCGCTAACTGAACAGCGAGCTTTTTCCGCGTTAGCAACGTTATTTGATTTACTCATCTCCCACTGTTTGCAGTTTGTTTCCATNGTGAAACCGAGCCACCGTTCTTTTCTCCTAGTTCTTTTTTTTTTTTTGCTAACTGAACAGCGAGCTTTTTCCGCGTTAGCAACGTTATTTGATTTACTCATCTCCCACTGTTTGCAGTTTGTTTCCACGGGAATTATCGTATCCAGGTGGAACGGAGTGAAATCATGTTCGAGGGTCGAATTCGAAAGATTTGAGAACGTGACGACGACGTGACGGCGCGCTGCGCGTGGAACGATTTCAGTTTTAGGTGGAAGTGTTCGTTGAAAGATTCAACAGACCTTTTGAACTTCGCGAAGGAATTAGCGACGCGGCCACTTTTCCAGAGAATTTTGCATAACACACGAAGGTGCCTCCTCGTCCTTCCTGAATAATAGCGAGCTTGTTAGGAAGAATGGCTCAATTTCCGAAAGCCGGCCCCCCCAAGGCGGTACAACTTCGTATGCATGACGCGATCGATCAAATTCGCAGGTCATGAATTTAAAAAAAATTCGAGCCGGCGACGGGGGAACCCTAAATCAGGGCCCTAAGGATCGAAAAACACCCTGAATCGAATGAAAAGAAGCATTAATCGCTGATCACGATCTAAACGCGGCCACAGAGCTAACGACAAAAAACGCTGAGAGCCGGGTTCGACGGCGAGAAGATTGTATAGACGTCGACGATAAATCAGCGGGCAAAAGCGAGGAAAGCCGCAGATCAATGTCTCGCTCGGTGATCCTCCAAACGAAGGACTCTCATTTTGGCTTTCCCTACGACTCTAATTAATGGACAGAGCCGAACATCGTTGGAGTGCGCGCCGTTCCGCTCGTCCTTCGTGTTTACGTGTCCCAATTCCATAATGCCTCGTGGGAGGATCATCCAAGAATATATGTACTTAGGCTTTCAACCGAGTTAAAGATAAACCCGTTTTAACGATTAATTTGCCATTCCAACTGGCGCCGCGATAACTCAATAATCATAAATTTCCATTCTGATAAGAAGAACGATTTCTGTTTGGCAGAAGGAATGCACAAGATCGAAACTAAATGGATCTCTAATTATTGACTGGCGAAAGTTAGAAGAAAATAGACTTCAATACGAGTAAGATTAATTTCAGAAGATAAACTCGTTTTAACGATTAATTTGCCATTCCAACTGGCGCCGCGATAACTCAATAATCATAAATTTCCATTCTGATAAGAAGAACGATTTCTGTTTGGCAGAAGGAATGCACAAGATCGAAACTAAATGGATCTCTAATTATTAACTGGTGAATGTTACAAGAGAATAGACTTCAATACGAGTAAGATTGATTTCAGATTTCGTTGGACTGCGTAATTGCTGCCTTCAACGCATGAATACTCCTGCTTCTTGCATATCAGTGAAACAACGTTCCTAGTTATGTCATTGTGATTTCACGTGTTCGTGAACAGTTTAGACAGAAGTCAGTCTACGTGCAGCTGGAGCCCGTCTCGTACTCGTTCCATACACATACATGTACATATATATATATACACCTGTGACCTGTGTATATGATACATAACTGACAAGTTTCGCGTTGCCTTACACTAGCAATTACGTGCATTGAAACAATTAAAACTTCCCATGTTACCCGGCATGAGCCTAATGTGGCGCAAGTCGACGGCAATCGAATCCATTTACAGTTTTATTCATCTCGAGCGTAATGTATACCTATAAAAATAAATTTATTTCCTTGAATTGTTTGTTCATTGCCGACCACTTCCACTTATCCGTCTTCCTTTGAGCCGGTTATCGAGCCAGTTTCTTTTCATCCCGATCAAAGAATCTCGAGTAGGCTCTCGACCTTCGACCTTTGAACGCCCACTACTAATTCAGCTGTTCAATTATTTTTTATTATTCGCCGTTCTTGAAAGTTTCGTCGCGTATACGTATGCCGAAGGTAAAGAAAGTAGCAAACCGTGTGTGACAGGTTTACGCGACACGTCGCGTTACCAATGCATACGGCTTCCTCGGTGACGATATCGCGAACAGAAGACGATGCCTCTGACGGTATAACCGTTTCTTCGAGCTCGACGATAAAAGCGAAGGAATTGTTGTCCGCGCACGAGGGGCTTCTAGCATTCTGTTCGCGGCAATAAGAGGAGAACATTATAGTTCCACTGCTTGATTCTTTCCTCTTTCCGTCCCCGTCTCGCATTGTTTAAACAGGGCCGTGTTTACAATGGAAACGAATAGAATTTCTTGAAATTGACAATACGGAAGATGAAGTGAATGTTCCGAGGATACGAATCTGAAAACTCCCTCACCCTGACATGGAAAACTTTGCCATTTCCCGTTTGAACTTTCCATAAAACATGAAGGTGCGAGCGACGGGACTAATGAGCATGTTTTAACGCGAGTCTCAGCTCGTTACGATTCCTAATTGGGTATCATTGGCTCACTACCTCTCTCCCTGTCTCCTTCTTATATGGATATTACGATAACGTTCGATAACACGGCGCGAGTACGTTGTAACCCATTAGATAGCATGAGGGTGGAGTCCTCCCTTTCTCCGTTGGCACATTAAGTCGACTCAAATTAAGTCGAGCTTATCAGGCTACCGTAAACTTCACGCGAACTTCCTACCGTATATCGGTGATGAAGACCGTCGTTAAACCTGCGCAAGGGATCACGTGTCACCGCGTGTAGGGGTGAACGAGGTAATTATTCATACCTATTGGCTCAGTGCTTTTAAGCTGGATACAGAAAGCCTACTTTTCTCCCTCTTACGGTGTTGCTGCTTTCACATGTTCGTCTTCATTTAATTAGGAATACAAACAAGGTTTCAATTCTGATATGAAAATTACAAAAAAGTACAAACCCGAGTCGAAAAAATAATTATGGTTTTGAACCTATTTATCCTACAAAAGAAAATGGAGGTCGAAATCATATCTTGAGCATAGGAATACACTGAGAAAACGGTGGTCTGACGATTATCAAAAATTGAAATATAGTAACAAAAAAATACTTTCTTTGAGTAATAAATACGTTCCTTTTATATTTATTACATATTTTATAGTAATTTCTAGTCATTTCTTCTAGTAATTTTATACTAATACAATATATTATACAGGGTGGTCCGGAATTCGTAGTACAACCGGGCAGGGGATGATTCTACGTTAAAAAATAAGAAAATATTTTGGTATAACATTTTTTCATTCGGCACTCCGATTTCGAGAAAATGATTTAGTACAATTTGCTCGTGTATTTCCCTGCTGATTGTGTCTGCTGTCTGTATTGTATTGCTGTCTGTCCGGATCAGTGTTTACAAACATTGATGATTGTGTGGTTAATACATTACAAAGTGTTTTTGTTGATTACTTATTTTTTATTCTTTATTATACTTTATATTTTTTACCTTTAGTATCAAAATGCTACAATACAAAACGTACTAAATCGTATTAAGATTTCTCAAAGTTCAAAATCGATTTTCTCGAAATCGGAGTGCCGAATGAAAAAATGTTATACCAAAATATTTTCTTATTTTTTTAACGTAGAATCATCCCCTGCCCGGTTGTACTACGAATTCCGAACAACCCTGTATAGTAATTTCTACACAGTAATAATAATAACCACAGTTATAATACTAATTTTTACTATCCCTGGTTAGTAATTTCTAATATTACCCTTGGTAAGAGAGATAAATGGATTTGCAAGCATTGCACTCGCGATAGCCGGCGTCCGATGAACCGTGCGAATCGTCGATTCCCGATCGAGCAGGTGAGAAATTTCACAGCCCTATCTAATCGAGCAGATGGAGGGCCGTTTCAGATAACAACGCGAGCGGCACGGAATCGCTATCAGCTGAAATTCCGCGTCCGGTTCTTCATCTACGGATAGTTTACGCCCGTAGTTTGCCTTCGCCGTTATCTACCTCTCCCCGCGATTCTTCGCCCTTTTTATCGGCAGCCGAGCAACGCCGCTGAAAGGACTTTCTTTAGTCCGATTAGCTGCCTCAGAAAAGTGACTGCGAGTAGACGGCGAAATTAAGTTCCTGACGTTAATTAACTACGAAACTTGGCCGCTCTTTAGTACGTGCATTTGTACGTTTAAAGCTTTCAGCATAACAAATTGGCCGGCTAAAGTAATGTACTTATCGAACCGTGTACTATGCGATTCACACTGAGGGATTAGACGCCGGTGGCCACCGGCCAAATCGATATCCTTCGGTAGATTAATCGCGCGGTTGTAAACGTTCTACTAGCGGAAAAAATAATGATCGCGCATAGTTTATTCAGATTCAGACTATACGCAAGGCCAATGGTTATGCTGCTTGAACTTTATGAAACGGAATCGAGTGGGGGGAGGGGAAAACACGTGTTCTGTGAGGTAGTTTGATGAGCCGACGAATATTCGAAGAAAACGAACACGTATTTGGAGAAGCTGAGAAAATCGTGGGTAGACGATTCCCTTATCAGATTTACGCCGGGCCGATCTCCCCGGTGCGGTTTGCTCTGAATTTCAATTAGGCTCGAAATTAAATTGCAAATCTAGAGCCTCTTGGAAAGTTTAAAGGCACCCCGCAAGTATTAATATCGTCGTACGCGTCCCCTTTGTTTTCCCGATTTCCGGTTCGCCGATTTTCGACAAAAAGTACACTCTCGGCCGTGGTGCTACTTAAAGTTTAAGTAGTTCAAAGAGTAAACCGAATTTTTGTGTACTTTCCCAATCGTCGATAATCGTCCTTGGGTGAAAGATTTCGACAACCTATTACCTCTTCTCTCGGCTAACAAAATTTTTCAGGCGCAAGTTTCCCCGACTTCCACCTCTGCCAAAGTAACTACAGCAATGAAAGGAATGGTTCCTAACCACCGAACTCGGTTCCCTCAAGAAACTCCAAGTTGAGAAACCGAAAACTCTTACTTACTTTTTTACGTTCGCGATTTATTTCTCGCGACGCAACGAAAGAAATTTTCACGCGTATTTTGCGAAATTTGTTATCATCGTGGAAAAGCTATAAGTGCTGCTTCGAATTTCGTTCCACTGCGGCGGTAATTTGTTGCGACGCCCTGGCGTTTACCCGAGTTCGATGAGCCCGAGCTACAAACCAACAGTTTAACGAGCTTTAACGTGACAAGTACCGCGTTTCCGTTTCCAGAATATTTCGCTGCCAATTGTGTTACTCGACGAGGAGATCGCCACGAATTAATTAAAACGATTCTAATTACAGTTCCTGACGAGGCAAATTGTTAACAGTCACGTAGACGTCCGTATCCTGATAAATAAAATCTCGGTAAAGAGCNGCCTCTTGGAAAGTTTAAAGGCACCCCGCAAGTATTAATATCGTCGTACGCGTCCCCTTTGTTTTCCCGATTTCCGGTTCGCCGATTTTCGACAAAAAGTACACTCTCGGCCGTGGTGCTACTTAAAGTTTAAGTAGTTCAAAGAGTAAACCGAATTTTTGTGTACTTTCCCAATCGTCGATAATCGTCCTTGGGTGAAAGATTTCGACAACCTATTACCTCTTCTCTCGGCTAACAAAATTTTTCAGGCGCAAGTTTCCCCGACTTCCACCTCTGCCAAAGTAACTACAGCAATGAAAGGAATGGTTCCTAACCACCGAACTCGGTTCCCTCAAGAAACTCCAAGTTGAGAAACCGAAAACTCTTACTTACTTTTTTACGTTCGCGATTTATTTCTCGCGACGCAACGAAAGAAATTTTCACGCGTATTTTGCGAAATTTGTTATCATCGTGGAAAAGCTATAAGTGCTGCTTCGAATTTCGTTCCACTGCGGCGGTAATTTGTTGCGACGCCCTGGCGTTTACCCGAGTTCGATGAGCCCGAGCTACAAACCAACAGTTTAACGAGCTTTAACGTGACAAGTACCGCGTTTCCGTTTCCAGAATATTTCGCTGCCAATTGTGTTACTCGACGAGGAGATCGCCACGAATTAATTAAAACGATTCTAATTACAGTTCCTGACGAGGCAAATTGTTAACAGTCACGTAGACGTCCGTATCCTGATAAATAAAATCTCGGTAAAGAGCGGGTCTATATTCCTCTGTATCGACACTTGAATCGACTCCAATTTACGAGCAAAACTTAATTTAATTAAGGAATCGAGCAAAACTTAATTTAATTAAGGAATCGAGTAAAATATGTACAGCTTGAGACAATGATTTTTGGCTAGATTTTAGTTAACGTTAATTTCTCCTAAGAGGACAAAAGTCAAAAAGAGTAAGAAGTCTGTTTCGTTTTTTCAATGCCCGATTTGGTTTAGGAACGATTCAATTGACGAATTAAACGATCAATTTAATTTTTATAACAGCACCGAGGAAAGTAATTGCCGATTAACGAAATAGTTAAGCAATTACTCTTGAACTATTCGAGATAGAAGAAAACCGTATACGACCTTTTTTGCAGGAAATAATAGTACCTACAACTTTTACACGAAGCATTTTTTGAAATTCCGACAAAAAATATTTTCAATTTTTCCAAGGGATACACTTCAGATTCTTCGAAATTTTCGTTTTTTGCAAATGACTGCTCACTTGTTTTCGCTAGCGAAAAATGTTTACAACTAAAGTTGTAGATACCGTGAAAAGCTATAACTTTTGCACGAGACATTTTTTTTTATCATTAATGGTTAACGAGTATTTTGCAAAAAACTGGTTTTTCATTTTTTATTAATTACTCGTTAATTATTGACGCTAGCGAAAAATGTTTTCAATAAAAGTTGCAGCTCTAGTTGTCTGCTACAGAAAGGGTCTCTTGTAACTTTCCTGTAGATCCTACAGTTTAGGGGTAATTGAGAAAAAACGAAATTTTTTGCTAAAAGTTTGCTGTTTCGACGATGGGATGGCCAGATTTTGTCAGTACCAATAAAATGTCGATTAATCATTTTTAACTCATGAAATATTGGAGTTAGAAGAAAAATGTATAGAACCTTTCTTGTAGAGAACGTCAGTGCCTACAACTTCTGTACAAAAATTTTTTCGTTAACGCCAATAATTAATTAATTTTAAATTGTTTATTGCAAAAACTTTTTCTTTTTTCTCAACGAAAGATGTTTCATAGAGAATTCTTAACTCTGCTCGTCAGCTACATATAAAGTCATATGCAATCTTCCCATTAAAAATGTTTTCATTCTGAAACGTCAAAATTATATCAAAATCTATCAGCATCAATACCAGAAAAAATGACAGATTTATTACTGTTCTTAAATCTCGTTCCCGTATGAGAAATTACTACAAGCCGGAACTTGCCAGGAATCATTGTCCCAAGCAATATTACATATGTTCTGAATTAACTTGGGACCAATTTCATTAGTCAATACGATATGAATAAAGTTCCCTATTCCCAATACATTTCTGTCAAAACTTAAGTGCTGGGAGCTAACACGGGAATCGCATAATTTTTCTAGGTCAGGAATCGTGTCCGTAGCACATTGTGCCGCCAAAGTATAAATACCAATCAAGGCAAGCGATACCGCCGCACATTTGTCACAACCAGCGCGTTCGCGGTCGCAATTGGAGCGCGCGCCTTCAATATTTCTCAATTCAGTTCCAACCCTGTCCACCCCCTGCACGCATCCCCTGTATACAATCGTTCTGCGAGGCGAACTTTCTATTATAATAAAGCGAGTTGATACGGTCAAATATTTTCGCGCGCCAGTTGACCGCCAAGTTTTTCTCACTCGGAACAGCAGCGATGGCAGCCAAACAGAAATTTCTGTTTCCCTTTCGTACTTCCGTTCCGATAATCGGTAAAATAATACACGTAGTTCCGATCGTTTATCAGTAACGAGCCAAGCGAAATGCCGGTCAAAAATATGATTCCAATATGAATCCAGCATCCATAGTAATCGAATTAATTTTTCTATTCAGAAGTTTATTAAAAAGTTTTTACGAGTATGTCGCAGACTGTTTTCAAAAATAAAGGTTCGTTGAACTCTGTTATTAAATGAATCATAATTAAAAGTAGCAGTCCGCAAATAATCGTTAAATCTGTGAGACATTTTCAATCCATCACTGTCCACCACTAATAAGGAACGGCCCTCGTTTAGCTTCTAGATTAATATTAATACAAACGTCGGCGTTAATAATAATCGGAACAGACAGCTGGGTTGCTGAAAATACATTCAGTAAATGATCTTAATCGAATTAATGTCCATCAAACGTAATCGGGGATTGTCTGGCGAAGAACGGTCTGACGTACATAATACATACGACGCGCGACGAATAGCCGACTGAATTCTTGCCCAGCTATGGAGCATTGAATTTCAGTAATTAATATTTCGCAACATTTGCATATATAAACTCCTGTCATTTACCTTCGGGACGCTAAAATAACTCTGGTATCTTTAGATCGCGCAGATTTCGAATCTCTTCAAGTAATAAATTCACCACGAGGTACTCGATGTATTTTACAATTATTATTAATAGAAAAAAAAGAATTTCTAAATAAATGAGCCTGTTGAGAAGCTTGTAATTAAAGTTTGTTTGTTTTCATCGTAAACTCCTCAATTTGTCGATTTCGTTTGAAAGGAACGCGGCCGTCTTTTAATTAGAGAAGTCGACAAGACGAAACCGCGATTTTAATTATCCGTCATGCCGGTCTTTACTCTTGTTCTTCCGTTTCGATTGTCCCCGTATCGTTCCCCACTCGAACGGGGAAGTTTAATTAAACGCGATCGCCTTTTCTCCCGATTTCCTTGCATTCATATCTTATTTCCATAGAAACATGAAAAAAAACACAATTTAATTTCCGTACACATTTTCTTCCGTAGCGCTATAGAACCGATGACTGAGGGAACGGTATTTCGGTCACGAAACTTGCTACTTGCCGTTCCAAAACACGTACTTCCGAACTTGATATAGCGAATTCACTTTTTTTCCACTTGACCTATCGACACTCGACGGTTCTACTAACTTTCGGGAAGTGCAACGATTTGAAGGTGCAGGCACTTGGATACATCCAATTCTCTTGATCCAATGTTTATCGGCATCTTCGGGAACCCCCCTTTTCCCTTATACACGCGAGGACACATTCGAAAGGAATTAGGGTTGCCCGATTGTCCCTTTGTTCTTGCTCGCTTTCGTCAAAGAAATCCAATCGTCTCCAAGATCCTCGACTCGATCACCCGTAATACCGTATACACCGGAAACGTTCCCCGAATCGAACTTTTTCCTCCCGGGTTATAGAGACGTACTTTACCTCCTTTATCTTTCGCGCGCAAGACGGCTCTTCCGAGATTATTGAACGGCTCGCGCTGAATGTATCCACCGAAGGATGCAACGATTTTTTTTTTAAAAAGGTCACACTTTTCAATTTCCATAATGCCCCTTCACCGAAGTATCGCAATATCGCTTTCTTGTTCGCTGACGCGTGTGTGCACCGTGAATCATTGCGGAGGGGATTTCCTTTTGTCAACTTTCAATACCAGAAATAAACGTTATACTTCCGAGGAGGATTCATACCTACGATTTTCCAATCTCGTCAATATTGTAATTAAACTGCGGATTTTTATTTCAAATAAAACGATCGCCATCGTCGATTTAAAACATGAAATGCAGATTGAGATTTGTTTTACTAAAAAATATCGGAGGGTATCATACTTTTGATACCTTGCATTTCCTGCATATCCATTTCTACAAATGCATGAAATCGGCAGTATAATTATAATAACAGGTAGTTTCAAATAATACACTGAAACTTAGAGCTTCACGTGTTTATACAGTAGTACGAGTCAACGTTTATGCTCGTGGTATTCTCAAATCGTCTTAACTCAATTATCTTCCCATGCTTCACCTCGTTTCTCATTATTAATTATCCATACCTTCTCCCAAATCGGATTAAAAGCGGCCAATCAGATTACCCCGAGAACAAAGAAGAGACTAAAGAAAATATTACCTAATTATACCGCGTCTTCGAGCGTTCTAATCGAAATTTTTTCTCCCCGGATTCAGGCATGGGATTTCTTGCAGCCGAAGAGGTTTCCGACAGTTTCCAAGCGCGCTCTCACGAGCCTAGCCAGACCACTCGTCTCGCGAGCCAGGTACAACGTGTACGCGCTCTTACCCGAGAAAACTGCGGAGACTGGCCTCAAGAGAGGAAAAAAGTGCAAGCAGAAATAGTAAGGAACGATCTACGAGGAGGCCAGCGGAAAAGAAAGAAACTTAGAACCGCACGAGTGTCCACTCCGTCGCTATTCCTCCCCTAACTGCAAGCTTGCAATTCTGACAGACCGAATAACCGCATCCGCGTTTCCCTGATTTATACACGGTGGGCTATTTTAAACAGTACCGTCAATTTTCTCGGAAACTGAAAGAGATAGCGAAAAATGATTTAGTGCTTCAAAGGGGCCATCAAATGATGAAAATAAATTTCATCTTGAGATCGATTTCGAAGGTTATTTCAAGGTCAACTTCATTTTTTTTTTAACCCTTTGGGTACGGATTTATTTGAGAAAATATTTGGATGTGAAACGGATATAATTTTTGGTTGCTTGGAGTTGTATGTAAAAGCAGTACATTTTACGTAGGAATTTATTTATTTCTAAAATATTGGTGATATATGTAGTATTAAGATGTCTTCAAGTAATTAGAATTGCAAAACAAAAATAAAACTAAAATGACGTGCCTCAGACGTCAAATGTACCCAAGGGGTTAATGAAACCCCCTATTTTTTATTGCAGATTTAATTTCTACGGGAAGAAATATGTAACTTTTATTGAAACCATTTTTCGCTACTTCTTTTAGTTTCCGAGAAAATTGACGTACTGTTTAAAATGGCCCACCCTGTATATCGCTCTTTTTTATTATACAACGATTCAGAGAGCGAAGTATCTCGTAATCCATGCAGTGCTCATTCATTATTTACTCATACATAAAAAAAACATAATTCTCGACATATACATATAAATGGTACACGATTATATGTAGATTAAGAATGGTGAATACTGTTTGCATAAATGTAGTAATTAAAGAGAATTGTACGTTTGAAAATATATTTGTATCGATCGCCGATCGACTTGTTACATTTGCCAGGTTCAGAGGCGTCTCTTGTACGCATCTTGTTCTATTTCGATTACTTGCCAGCGGGAACGGGCGGATGGATACTATCTATGGTCGGCGGCGCGGTTCACTGGTCGATAAAGTGTTCGCGGCACGTTGCCTTCGCCGCGAATCGATCGTCCTAGCCACAGGCTGTTACAGAATTTCATTTCTGTCAGCTTAAATGATAATGTATTCGATTAACAAAAACGGAATGACTACGATTCACCGATACGTGGATTAATCAAATTCGGTTCGTTTTGATAAAAAAACGCTTTACCGATCGCACGACAAAAAAGAAAAGAGTGAATTTCATCGGGACAAACGTTTGAATAGTTGATTGAGCATCGGAATGGCCGGGTCGCCGTTAAGAGCAACGATTTGAAAATGTTTCCGTGGCACGGTTCAACTTCTCGCCAGTCGATATCAACGAGGGCTCAAGAAAATCGTCGACGCCGGGTTAATGGCTTTAAACGACCTCGCGATTCTTGGTTCTTCACCCTTCGACAACGTCGTTTCACCAACGGCGAATCGAACTTTCTCGAGAGTGTGCCCAAGTAAAGTAGCCACTTCTCCGAGTTTTATAGTCACCCGCGACGTTTTTATCGCCCCGTTTTACCCTAGCCCGTCCCTCGCCGACCCGACACATTTGTTTTAGCAGACGTTACTCGAGAAACAATTCTGTAAGCATAAATTGCACGAACCCCGCTTCAGAGCAAGAACATAACGAACCGCGCGTCCTTGCTCTCAGCTTTACAGACACGACGAAGCTGATTGATACGTTTCACAATACGTGTGTATTAAAATTCTACACCGGATTGAGTATCGTTATCAAGCCAGACAGATGGTTTCAATCTGGAAATGGATGTTGAACCCGGGACGATGTAGCGGACGTCGGATTGAAAAATCGGGCGCTTTGAAAGATTTCAAGTGGGTCGAGAGGGTCATTAGAATTTCACATTCGAGTGCGAGGGAGTAAAAGGCGTGCCAAGGTCAGGCCCGGTCTCGCACAAATTTTCAACCACGAATCGAAATTGTCCCGGTCGTCGATACCTATAGTCCTCTCTCTCGGCCGGAACTATTACGTGTCAAAGAGCCACCGCACGGGGGATTCCGTGGGTTAGAATTTCGGAGAGTGCATGCTTAATTTGCGCGTCAGCGAGCTCGAAGTATACCCCGGACGCGTTTCACCCGCGAACGCAATCTGCCGGGATATGAAATTTGGAAAACTGACCGCCGCGCCCGCCCGCCTCGACCGTACTGCGAATTACGATACGTTCCCAGTTGCAATTTCCGAAAATACTGCATCGATACATTTTATCGCGTTTAATTATGGAAACAAAACGTTCGTACCGATGATAGTAGCAATCGCGTTTATGAAAATCTAATGTATTAAATCCATTAACAACCGAATCGTAAATGTTGTTGTTACTAATTCGGTCTGAAAAGAAACGATTCACGGTTTTGCTACGAGATGAATTATGTTCGCGCGGAGGTACGTCACGGCAAAGCCGGGACACGCGCGTGTCTGAAAGATTAAACAGCTCGGCCTAAACTCAGACACGGCCGAGTCTCGTTGCGCGTCGCGTAAATTTAATTGGACAACTCCGAAGAGATCATGTGTTCCAACGTTGTTAAAACAAACGCGGACATAACTGATGAAATGCAACGCGAGCCAACGTTTCCATAATTCTTACCCCCAGAAACGCGTTGTATGAAGCTCGCTTCTCTTTATTAAATTCGGTTCATCCGAGCGGTTAAACGGCCTGCGAATTAAAGCGGAACCACCGCTCAGACTGTTCGGCAATGATTTTAGGGATGTTCGATTCCGATTCGATTCCTGAAACATTTTCGGAAAATCAAATACAGAATTGATTAAAAAATCGATTCTTTGATTAGTTCTCTAGGTTTGACGATTAACGACAAGAATTGAATAAAACTTTACACAATGGTAGATTAGTAGATAAAAAAAAATATGGTAAAAGTTTTATGGACCTTCACTGCTTCTGATGCGAGAAATTAATGTTTTAATTTTCTATGATTTAACACGGGCTCTTATGGGAAATCGTACTTTTTGGCTCTTCGAATTATGATATTTCATCTATTAACGACAAGATTTTAATGATTTTTTTTAAACTAGTACAAGAATCTTCAACCATTATTTACCTTTTTTCAAAAATTGCATTCATTATCTGTGAGATTAGCAATAAAATAAGTTCTACTGACAAAACAGGTGAACAATCATTGACAGATACATTTGGCAACGTCGCGGCATATGGAGATTATAGTAAAATTTTCTGTGAGATATAAGAGAAGAGGCTAATATACGACGTTGTCAGATTTAAAAAACACGTTAGTCAAATTCACAACTTTTTTCTCCAACTCTGCATTAACTAAGCGAGTACTAAGAGAACTCATCGTTTCTCATCGTTTCAATTCAGAAACGATTCAAAAATCGATTCTTTGAAGAGAATCGAACATCCTTAAACGATTTCCTACCCGAGTTAGCCCGTTGTTTATGATCGAAAGCCGCGACGCTCGAGGGTCACGAGATTTCTGGCCACTTCAGGCGACGTTATTCGTCATCGCCCGTTGTTATTTCGGGAGCGCGAGCAAAGCGAAGTCTTTAAATAACAATCGAAGTGCCGCGCCGTGACGCAAGCCATCTGACATCGTGTGTAATGAAGCGTGCCACGTTCGAGCAATGTTTCGTACGAGTGATCCCGGCGAAACGCGCTCCGGCCACTGTTTCCGGAATCGTTGGTCAACTTCCAACAAATTGTTGCCACTCGGCCATTACCGCTAAAACCGGCCGTCGGTTTCGCCGAGGATGAACACTCGACCAAGTTTCGGTCGCGATGGTTCGCGCACCAAGTTTTAACAGTTTATTTGAGGAATATCGTAATGGCTTTTGTCGGCTTTGCATTATTGCATTTGCCAACGGTATCAACGACCGTATTCAATTACTGTTTCCAATGTTCGAACACGCTCTGGCCCGGGTCTTCCACGAGCTGCCCATTCATTCCTACAGATTTGCCCACATTGTTTCGCGAGCCGTACTGCCCGCTCGTTTTGGCACGCGTTCAATCCGTACACCAGCCCCGCTCTTTCGCTATTTTCCATGGTTCAACGTCGTTCTCGGTTTATTGATTTTAGCTGAGAACGATCCTGGTTCTTGAACTTGCATCCTCCGACCGCTTCTTAATCAAATGCAACCAGAATCGACTGCAGACGTAACACAACCAAACGAACAGAGGTTTCTTGTTTCGAGTACTGATTCTACTCACCGATCTCGCAGATTTTCGAGAATATTTATCACAGTTACAAGGTTCTTTAATCGCACCACTTTGCAACGTGGACGCAGTGCAACGCGAGCAAATGTTCCGGGGAAATCGATCGCGTTAAGCTCGCGACGCTGTGCACATACAACGGGCACGTCAAGTTTATTGACTAATTAATATCTAGGATTTCCCCATAACGCGGCGACGAGGCGCATCTCGCTGACGCCTACGTGGCGTCTCGACGCTGATTACGGCCTGCGCGTAATTCCCGCGTCTACCTTCGTCGAATAAAAAACCGAGAATCGACGAAAATTGTATAATCCGATAAGAAGCGGGAAATTGAATCGATATTCCCGGAGATAGTGTCTGCTGATAAAAAGCAAGAGTTTGCAAGGCGGATTTAGAAAATCGCGTTAGAACGGAGCTCGCGAAGAATTCAATTAACAGCGATCCTCGTTTACACGATTGACTTCATCGAGGAGATAACATAAAGCGACTGTATAGTGTTTACCGCGCGTGGCGTATATCTGTTCGCGTTGCAATATCCATCGGGTTAGCTCTCTCGCGTTTGCTGAAACATGCTCGCGCCACGTTTATAAATAAAGACGGGGATGAAAATTTCCGAGAATGCTTTATCATCCGGTTCCCGTGCGTACATAAAAATAGATATCCCGCGTGGTACTTTTATGTGCTTTAATAGCGTTTTCATCGGCGAATCGACGCTTATGCACGGCGCCGCGAAACGACGGATAAACGCACCGGCGCGACATTTCATTTTGAATTCGCGAGGGAGATTTGCCGCGATATAGCAGATAAAGCTTTTCCCATCCGTTTATCCGTTTACGAGATGAATATCATTATACAACGATGCAAGTATTAAAAGAAACTTAATTTATATTAAATAATCATCAGGAAATTAAGTATAAAATTAACGCCTCCGGTTCAATATCTCTGAATTAAAATATGCGAAATAAGCTTTTCGCGGAGGAACGCGTCCCCGTTCATCCCGGGGAGCGAGTCAACGTTTAAAAGGTCAACTTCAGCGAACGCTCATCCGTCAGACACATCCGGCGAGTCTGCCGCGCGAGCATGTCCAAAACGTCTGAAAAAGGAAGTTGGCCGCGGCCATAAACACGCGGCCCCGCTCATAAATACCGCAGAAAATCCGCTTTGAGACAAACATCTCATCCGCGTAATTTTTATTAATGGCCCCACGCCGCGGGAGAGTACTCTCGTCCCTGAATGGGGGTTGCTATCATTCATCTCCTTTTTCTTTTTACCCCGGGCCGGATTTTCGAGGCTCACGCCGTCGCGTCGCGTCGCCAATTCGATGGCCAAAGTTACGCCCGAGTCGTTGGTCCACGTACGAAATTTATTATACTAAAATTATTTATTTTATTTGTGGCACGTGTTTTCTATTTTAAAGATCACAGGGAGTAAGTCCCGTTGTATCATCGACTCGGTGATGGTAGATAAAATCTGGCCTGGGACGTTTATCGAGGTTTAGGCAGATCAAAGAAACCGGGCGTCTCTCGACGGGGAATCTAGGTCGCCCGGTGAAAATCTGAATCAACGATCCATTGGTCAAGCTCCACCTTTCCTCTTTGTATATCTTTGCTCGTGTCATGTCGTTCTTTCGCCGCTCGCTTCCTTCTTCAACGGTGGCTAAGTCTTTAACGTCGTGGAAACTTTCCGAGGACCTTAATTCTCGTTGCAGCGTCGTCGAAAATTTTCTTCCTACAAACGACGCGACACGCTGCGATGGTTTGCATTTCTCTGCCTCGCGGGAGTTTCATTTCAAATCGTTCTATAATTCCTTCAAGTTTTTCTTCGACCGCACGTCCCACAATTTCCTACAGTTTTCTTTTCGTATTATTTGAATATCGGTCAGCGTGGGAAAGGTCTAACCCCCTTGAGGACCATTAAAACGAGATCAGCCAAGTTTTTATAGGTTGTTTTTTGCTCTCAAGCAGTTGGAAATTTTTAGGAACAAAATATTGGTGGAGTCTTTAAATCTGTTTCATGAACCTCGTTTGATGATGCGAAACGAGGGCGAGAAGTTTTTCGTTTGCTCGTTCATTTAATCGATTCTTTCCGTACCTCAATTTTTCGAAACGATCGTGTAAACAATCGAGATAAAGATTGAAGACATTGCCTATTCAGAAAAACCAACGAATCGTACTCGTGTACGTAGCTATTACCATTCACAACGGAGAAACGTGACAGGTACAAGGGAGTCATGGAAGAACGCCAAATGCTTAATGCAAATCAAAGGGGACTGCCTT
>SMSR01013054.1:1575-35971 GCA_019453355.1 Ceratina japonica | reverse complement strand
ATGATTCAATTAACTCAAATCATTCTTGCACTCATTCTTGTTATTATTTTACTTAACACTAAATGCACCGACAAATTTCTTATATTAATATACTGTACTTATATTTGAGTGCTTTTTAGTCCCCAGTTTTTGGCAGCTTAAGTAATAATACACAATACTAATCTCGTTTGACTTTTATTTTTTTATAGAAGGACTGAGGACCCTTTGAGCAGGTTTAGTGCTAATGGCAACAGGGCTGGAAGAGGTATAGTGATCTCGTAAAACTGGGCCTATCGTAAAAATGATTGCAGCTTAACCAGTGGAATAATAATTCCGACCAGGATTTAGTTCTCCGGACGGGTCAGGGTCGGGATAAGTAAACTTACTTGGTGCCTGGCTCTTTAAACTCGGTGTTGGTCCTTCGTTTTAAGTTCCAGTCGAGTACCTACCTATCTCCGTTCGTTCGCACCAGAGGAACATTTGCAAAACGCTATAAGTGAGTAACAGTGATACAAATGTCCCAATTTCTACTCACTCGCTCATTTTTTTATGAGAGATAATGTTTCCTTCAGTTTTATTTAATATTTTTTATTATTCTTCATTGACATAAGTAGATTATCTTGGAATTATAAAAAGTGAGTAGAAATTCTGACATGAACAAAATTTGGGACGTTCGTCTTATATTCGTTCATTCGCACCGGGAAAAATGTTCAAAACGCTATAAATGTGAGTAACAGTGATACAAATGTCCCAATTTCTACTCTCACTCGCCCCTTTCTTTATAATTTCAACATAATATTTTCTATTCATTATTTCCTTCAGTTTTATTCAATATTTTTTATTATCATTCATTGACATAAGTGGATTATCTTGGAATTATAAAAAATGAGTAGAAATACTGACATGGACAGAATTTGGTACGTTCATTTGCACCGGAGGAAGATTTTCAAAACGCTGTAAGTGAGTAACAGTGATACAAATGTCCCAATTTCTACTCACTCGCCCCTTTTTTATAATTTCGAGATAATATTTTCTATTCATTATTTCCTTCAGTTTTATTTAACATTTTTTATTATCATTCATTGACATAAGTGGATTATCTTGGAATTATAAAAAACGAGTAGAAATTCTGACATGAATAGAATTTAGGATGTTCGTTTTATATTTGTTCATTCGCATCCGGGGAAGATTTTGAAAACGCTATAAATGAGTAACAGTGATACAAATGTCCTAATTTCTACTCACTTTCTTTTTGTTATAATTCCAAGATACTATTTTCTATTCATTATTTCCTTCAGTTTNAAAAACGAGTAGAAATTCTGACATGAATAGAATTTAGGATGTTCGTTTTATATTTGTTCATTCGCATCCGGGGAAGATTTTGAAAACGCTATAAATGAGTAACAGTGATACAAATGTCCTAATTTCTACTCACTTTCTTTTTGTTATAATTCCAAGATACTATTTTCTATTCATTATTTCCTTCAGTTTTATTCAATATTTTTATTATTCATTGACTTAAGTAGATTATCTTGGAATTATAAAAAGTAAGTGAGTAGAAATTCTGACATGAATAGAATTTAGGATGTTCGTTTTATATTTGTTCATTCGCATCCGGGGAAGATTTTGAAAACGCTATAAATGAGTAACAGTGATACAAATGTCCTAATTTCTACTCACTTTCTTTTTGTTATAATTCCAAGATACTATTTTCTATTCATTATTTCCTTCAATTTTATTCAATATTTTTATTATTCATTGACATAAGTAGATTATCTTGGAATTATAAAAAGTAAGTGAGTAGAAATTCTGACACGAGCAGAATTTGGGACATTCTTATATTTCTCGATATGAAATTCATTTTAATTCTACTTTTTTAAAACTGATTATTCCTTATCGAGACTCGAGCGAAGAATTAAAAAATTCAGATCAGTTTGTTCATAAATTCGTGAATTCGAGTGCGGGAAGTTCTCTTATCCCGGAATTCCAGAAAAATGTCCCCCCCTTCGGTAGAAAGCATTCTCGTGTCTGATGAAAACGGGCGACCATAACAGATATCAGTCACTAATTTTTACGACGAACTTTACGACGGACTCGCGTCCCGCTCTCCCGCTTCCAACAAAAATCGGCAACCACACCACCTCCTCCAGTTCCTCCTGTATCAATTCCGCTCGGTTCTTCGGGCTCGGTCGAAATCCGCGCGGAAAATAAATAGAGCCCCCGGACGTCCGTCCGCTGGTTGACCGCAGGCCCCCGCCGAGCGGAGTTTCGCGTGCATGCACGCGCGTCTCCTCCTTCGTTGTACAGAAGCGGGCGCGCGGTTATCCGGCTCACGTGATAACCGTGGAAAACACGTCCAGCACACTTCTGCGGCATTCCGGATAAAGGGCGTGGCAGTTTTCCGCCGACATCTGCTCGCCCAGACGCTCGGCCGCGCGGTACTCCCGGTCCGCGTACTCGTCGTACCGCTCGTCGGTGCTCGACGGCCTGGAATTCCACAACGGAGATCGACGTTCGGCTCAGGACCGTTGAAAAATTAGAATTCGTCGCGGGGCGCGCCGCCGCCGCCCGTCCGAAACGGCGCGGAAAAGAATTCGGACCCGCGACGAGGGCAGGGAGGGGGAGGCGTGGGAGACGAGAAGGGTGCCGATCGATAAACGACCGCGGCCGGATACACCCCGAAGTTATTTCGCAGCTTCTCCAACGTTAATTGGCGCCGCGTTATGCGGACCCGTCGCTTAATCCGTCGCCACTCTCTGCTAATCCACCCTCACCCCCTCCCACCCCCCCGCTTTCTGACTAACTTCGGTTTTACTGGCGGCGCGCGTCCTGCCACGGCCAGTTTTATCACGGCACTCTCTACTCCTCGTCGGCGATCGACACTTTCGGTCGCCACCCCCTTGGAAGATTCCCCCCGTGCTCGGATTACGATTAAAAAATTTCTCGTGTTAACAGATGTTCCGGTGCTCGTTTTCGGTTTACGTCGACGCCCGAATCGATAACGCNGGACCCGTCGCTTAATCCGTCGCCACTCTCTGCTAATCCACCCTCACCCCCTCCCACCCCCCCGCTTTCTGACTAACTTCGGTTTTACTGGCGGCGCGCGTCCTGCCACGGCCAGTTTTATCACGGCACTCTCTACTCCTCGTCGGCGATCGACACTTTCGGTCGCCACCCCCTTGGAAGATTCCCCCCGTGCTCGGATTACGATTAAAAAATTTCTCGTGTTAACAGATGTTCCGGTGCTCGTTTTCGGTTTACGTCGACGCCCGAATCGATAACGCGGCTCCTTCGCGCTGCGAGGAAATCGCCGCGAAAATGAACGTAATATTTATCAAAGGAAAGCTCGAACTATGATGAGAGAGAATCGAATTTTTTAAGCAATTTTTTTGTAGCACGAATCGGCTCGTCTATTTGAAATGTATTAAGTAGTATGAATTAGCGTTGATGAGACGTAATAATGAGAGTCAAAGGGGGACGATTGGGAATGGAATTGCTCACTTGAAGAAGACGTGCAGCAACTGTCCCAATAAGCTGTGAGTGGCTTCGAAAGGCATGGCGGCAGTCTCGCAAATGGCTTTCAGCAAGCATTGTTTCCCGCCGAATCCGTAGAGGCCCGCGACCTTCTCCAACGCCTTGTAAATGCTCCATCTGCTCTTCTGCGTTCGAGAGTAATAGACCCCGGGCTCGGTGAAGTCCGTCGCGTTCGCCGGCATGTTGTAAACGAACTTGACGAAAGCGCCGATGATCACGTTCTCAAAGCCCAGCTGCAGCGGCGTCCCGATACCGAGGATCAACTGCAATCGAGGTATCGAAAATGTAAATCGACCTGTGTTTGTTAATTAATAATTATTGTGATAAATGTTGTATCAATTATTGTGACAACCATTGTATTAATTATTGTAACAGCCATTGTATCAATTATTGTGACAACCATTGTATTAATTATTGTACTAGCTATTGTATCAGAGTATCAATAATTGTAACAACCATTATAGAAAATATCGATCGATTGATATATATGTATATATAAATAAAATGGATTATTTTATTTCACATCTGATCAGACTTGATAGGAAAAGAGATCAATCCTGATTAAAAAATCGAAAGGACCAAGTGAGGACTCGTTTAATTAATAAATTAACCATTCGAATGGTCATGACTCCCTCTTATCTCATTACTCAAACTAATAACAATTGTTGATACTTTGAATACTCGACATCCTAAATAAAATATATGAAACTGCAAATCGATTTTTTCTTTCCAGAAATTGGCACGTTTTCTATATTGCCGCCAAGTTACATCTAATCAAAAATAATCGAAAAACAAATGAAATCTGATTAGAAAATCGAAAGGAACAGGTGACACTTCTATAATTAATGAATCAGCCATAAGAATATGAATGTCTCTTAACTCAGTGCCAAAACTATTATATTTTCTTCACGATTTCAATGAATACCAATTTTTTTTTTAATTTTTTTTTAAACATCCCATAGTAAATCAAGCTCTCTAAAATTCCGCAGAAGATAAAGTTTTTTGATCCAATACTAGAAATATTATTCCGTTTCGAAATGTGTCCAAATATTAATGGAACTCACTGTAAATATTCCATGCTTTTTCAGGTTCCATTTTTTTCTAGCGTTGCACACGTCTATTAGGCACAACAAGGTAGGGCGTTATGATATGACGTTATCAGAAGTTGGAACTGATTTACGTGCGTTGGGATTTGATTGAAAGACGCGGCGTAGAACGACGCGGACGTTTTTCGTGGCTAAAAAGGGAAGGGGGGCGATCGATCAGAGATTAAGGATCTGCGGCGAGATATTTCCCACTTTCCCGGCTTATCTCCGGCCGGCGAAGTTCATGGCTCTTACGGAACTTTCCTCGGCAACGTTTCCGCGAAATCCGCCGCTACGAGGTGACCGGCGTAGATATACCCGGAGCGGGACGCGATTCGATCAGAAAACTCGTTGTTACAGCGGTTATTCATGGCGGCGCGGGGAGCCCGGAGAGGAAATTGGACGAACTCAGACGAGATCGGGTTAAAATCTAACGGCGCGGCCGTTCCTACCGGCCCCGTTATACCCCTTCAAATAGCTGCAAACTCTCGATTGGATGCACCCCAAGTATCAACAATATTATCCAAACTTCCCCCTCAAAGCGGAAATCAAAAATAAATAATTGCATAAAACGCTGGAATTCCCTCACCAATTCATTTTTTATTATTTTTTTTTGTCTGTTCTCTTTCTGTTAATTTCCATATACAGTTTTCGGATTTCAGTACATGGGTCATTCGATGATATTAGAAGACCGGAAGTTCCCCATTTAGTACAGCCAAGTCCACCGATGAATTCTCTATCACAAAAATCGTAATTACTCTCTATTAAATTAATTCTCTCTTAGAACAATCATAGAATTAACTTAACTATCAATTTGCAATAGGAGGAGTTGACAGTGCGTCGCGTGGGCGTAAAAAGGCATCGGTCTTCCGGGAAAGATTACAATTATCTGCGGCGGTCGGCGAGTAATAACCAGCGGCGGAAGTTCGTCCCGCAGAGTGTATATAACGTATTTCGATTCCCATCTTCTGGCCCGATATCGCGGTACACATTCCACCTAACCTTTCAGGGCTTATCCAATTTCTGTGCCAAGTGGATACCCGGGCTCTATCCGATGCCGCACGTGTGCGCGACTGTATGAATACGCCGCTGTACGTATGTACAACGCGCGGCGGGGGCGCGCCATGTATATGCATACCGCCGGTCGCATATACATACAATACACGTTCGAGGGGCGCGCGCGCAAGGGCTGCATCATGGGCCGGTGTATGAATTTTCGATAAAACCACGAATTTCCACGGAGAATCGTTCCGGGGGCAGCGCGCGCGTCTGGGGAGGACAGTTTAACGAGATTCCGCGGGAAAGGGTGGATAAGGGCCAGCAGCTTTTTTTCTGCGCCCGGCTCGCTGCCAATCGAGATCGATACACTTCAAAGGAACCCCGATACATCGCCCGTGCCCACCACTAATTGCGCGGCAAATCGCCACCCCTAATTTTACAAGCATGAAATAATGATAAATTTTAGAAGTGAAGCTCATGGTTGGGGTAATAACTAGGAATCTGGACGATCTTTGGAAAGTTTCTTGAAGTGAGACATTTCTTAAGATACCTTGAGAAATGGCAATATTTTATTTTTCATTATAATTATATTTATATTAATATATTATTAAAAATTGTAATATCATTTCGAACGTGTGTCTCTGTCAATTAACTTAGAGTCACAGTACCTTTTGGAGGGTGGAGATTAAAAATGACATTAGTAGGGATTTGATTAAATTTCTTGGTGACAGGATCCTGTTAAAGCAACTAATTCGTAGTATATGTATGATAATAAATTTGATAAGTAAAGCTGATGGCAGGGACAATACCTAGAAATATAATCTGGAGGACTTTTATGAACTTTCTTGAAAAGGGACGTTTTTTAAGATACCTTGAGAAATGACAATATTTTATTTTTAATGATGTTATTATATTTAATATATTGTGATGATAATAATAAGGATAATTTCGAATGTGTGTCTTTGTCAATTAATTTAGAGTCACAGTACCTTTTGGAGGGTGGAGATTAAAAATGACATTAGTAGGGATTTGATTAAATTTCTTGGTGACAGGATCCTGTTAAAGCAATTAATTCGTAGTATATGTATGATAATACATTTTGTAAGTAAATCTGAACTCAAGGGCAATACCTAGAAATATAATCTTGATGGCCTTCACAAAGTTTCTTCAAAAAGGGTCATTTTCTAAAATACCGTGAGAAATGGCAATATTCTATTTCTAATGATAATTATACTTAATATATTATGACAATAATAATAAGAATAATTTTAAACGTCTGTCTCTATCAATTAACTTAGAATCAAACTACCTTTTGGGGGGTGGGGGTTAAAAATGACATTAGTAGGGATTTGATTAAATTTCTTGGTGACAAGTAGGGAACCTGTTAAATAAATAAATTCGGTATAAATATAACAATAAATTTCATAAATAAATCTCATATCAAGGGCAATACCTAGGAATATATCTTAGACAACCCTTACAAAGTTTCTTGAAAAGGAACATTTGAACATTTTCTAAAATATCTTGAGGAACGACAATATTCTATTTCTAATTACAATTATACTTAATATATTATGACAATAATAATAAGAATAATTTTAAACGTGTGTCTCTATCAATTAACTTAGAATCAGACTACCTTTTGGGGGTCGGGGGTTAAAAATGACATTAGTAGCGATTTGATTAGATATCTTGGGGACAGGGAGCCTGTTAAAGCAATTAATTCGCGGTATATAGCGGAAGTGGTCGTGAGCCCGTTCGCTGAAAATCCGTCGGACAAAGCGATTCGGCTGTGGCCTTGCGAGCTCTATGGCCCACGACCCATCCCATTCATCCCATCAAGCGGCGCGGTTGTAATCCGAAGGACGACCGTTTCCAAACACCGTTGCGTCGGATGGAAAATTGGATGAGCCCCGAACATGTGGCGCGCGGTACAATTATTCAAGGAACACCGTAAACGGTGAGTACGCGCGACGTTCATACGCTCTCCTCTCTTCGAGCATAATCGGCCCCGCGGATAATAATAGAACGACAACATTCCCGATCGGCCACAATCCGCCCTTGTTCAAATTGCATTTCGTGTTCTCAAAATACTATAAGTAGACGCGAACGATTGGTTGTCTCAGTCTGAGAATTCACTGACTTATACTACTGCCTATTTCTTATCGATCACAAAAAACTAACAAAATTATGTATGCAATTGCAGTCTAATAAAATTATATGTTAAATTGCAGTCTAATAAAATTATATGTGAAACCCCAGTCTAATAAAACATAAATAAACGTAAGATATAAATTACAATAATTGACAATCACGACTGGGTAGCTGTTCGTTGGAAATATAACTGTATTAACCAAGTCTACCTTCCTTACGTACCCAAACTACAATAACTTATACTACTGCCTATTTCTGATCACAAAAAAATAGTAAAATTTTATGTAAAATTGCAGCCTAATAAAATATAAATAAATGTAAGTATAATGTACTACTACATTTAACAATCATGACTCGATACCTGTTGATAATAATGGAACAACAAATTCGATTGGCCACAACCCACCTTTGTTCAAATTGCATTTCTTGTTCTCAAAATACTATAAGTAGACGCGAACGATTGGTTGTCTCAGTCTGAGAATTCACTGACTTATACTACTGCCTATTTCTTTTCGATCACAAAAAACTAATAAAATTACATTTGAAATTGCAGTTTAATAAAATTATATGTGAAATTGCAGTCTAATAAAATTATATATGAAACCCTAGTCTAATAAAACATAAATAAACGTAAGATATAAATGACTATAATTGACAATCACGACTGGGTAACTGTTCGTTGGAAATATAGCTGTATTAACCAAGTCTACCTTCCTTACGAACCCAAACTACGATAACTTATACTACTGCCTATTTCAGATCACAAAAAAATAATAAAATTTTATGTAAAATTGCAGTCTAATAAAATATAAATAAATGTAAGTATAATGTACTACTATATTTAACAATCATGACTCGATACCTGTTGATAATAATGGAACAACAAATTCGATTGGCCACAACCCACCTTTGTTCAAATTGCATTTCTTGTTCTCAAAATACTATAAGTAGACGCGAACGATTGGTTGTGTCAGTCTGAGAATTCACTGACTTATACTACTGCCTATTTCTTTTCGATCACAAAAAACTAATAAAATTACATTTGAAATTGCAGTTTAATAAAATTATATGTGAAATTGCAGTCTAATAAAATTATATGTGAAACCCTAGTCTAATAAAACATAAATAAACGTAAGATATAAATGACTATAATTGACAATCACGACTGGATAGCTGTTCGTTGGAAATGTAACTGTTTTAACCAAGTCTACCTTCCTTACGAACCCAAACTACGATTACTTATACTACTGCCTATTTCTGATCACAAAAAAATAGTAAAATTTTATGTAAAATTGCAGCCTAATAAAATATAAATAAATGTAAGTATAATGTACTACTATATTTAACAATTATGACTCGGTACCTGTTGATAATAATGGAACAACAAATTCGATTGGCCACAACTCACCTTTGTTCAAATTGCATTTCTTGTTCTCAAAATACTATAAGTAGACGCGAACGATTGGTTGTGTCAGTCTGAGAATTCACTGACTTATACTACTGCCTATTTCTTTTCGATCACAAAAAACTAATAAAATTACATTTGAAATTGCAGTTTAATAAAATTATATGTGAAATTGCAGTCTAATAAAATTATATATGAAACCCCAGTCTAATAAAACATAAACAAACGTAAGATATAAATTACAATAATTGACAATCACGACTGGGTAGCTGTTAATTCCCGTGCTCCATCTCGGCGCGAATTTCTGCAGCATCATTTATCATCCTGAGAGCAGTTAATCAAATTAATCTCCGGAAGCAAGCGTTTAGCCGGGACAGGTGGAAGTGAAATAATGGAGCGATGCGCCTGCAGCGAGTGGGAAAAAGAACCGATCGCGGGCGCCAGCGGATCGTCGATCGGGCGCGCGTAGACGCTTGATTAGCCCCGGCGGTTGCTCCCTTTTTACGTACCAGAAGCTGAGAGTTTTCAGGAAAAACAAGAGCCCTTGGTAGCCGCGAGGGACTGCCGGGAACCTGGTCCGTCGTCGTGCCGTTCCGTCCCGTGGGATCTTCCCGGAAATTCACCGCCAGACACGGCGACAGGATGACGACGAGCGCCAGCAAGACGGTTCCATTCATCGCCGCGGCTTTAAACCAAACCCCGGAGCGATCGGTCGCTCGCGTTGGAACGGACGACGACGCGGCGAGCCGATCGCCGCGAGCTGAAACGGGAACTGGATGACCCGGCCCACCAAACCGGAGATCGTACCGTTCTAATCAACGCAAATATTGGCGATCGCCGCTCGCCCGATTGGCAGACCGAAGGTGTTAATCTCCGCAAAGCTAGCGGAACTCTTCATTAATACGCTGGAGATCGCTTAGCGAAGCTCGTCTCCAAATTCTCTCGGTGGTCAGCGAGTTACGATAAATTTAATATGGGATTTGTCAACTTGTCTGTGAAAAAATTAGCATTTTGTTTTATTATTTGAAGAACGTGGGTCGTTTTGATCCCCCGATTTTTAAGAACGTCCTTGGTATCAGTTTGTTCGGCGAAGCTCGTCTCTAAATACTCTTTTTTATTATCAGTAATTAGCGATTTACAATGAATTTAATACGGGATAATTTGTCAACTTGCCTGTGGAAAGATTAGTATTTTATTTTATTATTTGAAGTTCGTGGGTCGCGGTCCCCCGATTTTTAAGAACGTCCTCGGTATCAGTTGGTTCGCCGAAGCTCGTCTCTAAATACTCTTTTTTATTATCAGTAATTAGCGATTTACAATGAATTTAATACGGGATGATTCGTCATCTTGCCTGTGGAAAGATTAGTATTTTATTTTATTATTTGAAGTTCGTGGGTCGCGGTCCGCCGATTTTTAAGAACGTTCGCGGTATCAGTTAAATAAATCCCTTTTAAGTAGACGTTTATTTGATCATTTAAAGCGTACAGCTGGGGGTACGGGGGGGGGGGTTCCAGTCGGGAGAGAAGAGGGACAGCGGCGTCTAGCTCGTAATTCGGAAATCTTGGATACCGGGCCAGGGAGCCGGGCATTAAATTGAATTACGTCCCCTGGCGAACGGCGTCGTAAAGTTCGCCCCTCGTTATGTACACGAATCCTTCGGAAGAGTATGACCGCGAACGCGGACACGCATAACCGGCGACTTTTATCTATCTGGGTTAAACGATGTCCATTTGTCGTTCCCTTATCCGAGGCTGGCCGAGACGTCCGGCCCGGAAATCGAAAGCTCGTCGATGCCCGCGGTTCGAGCCAACCCCGGGAAAAATCGATGGAAATCGTCGGACCAACGGAATTTCTGACCATAGCCACTTTTTGGCAATGCTTCAGAGACGCCCAACAAGACTTCGCCCAACTTTTATCATTTTGGATAAAAAATAATGTAGAATGGGGATTGAAGGGTAAATAAATACTAAGAAATGGGTGATGATTTTATAATTAGTCTGACTGATATATTATAAAAGAACGACGCCACTTTTTGGTATGTTTCAGAGACGCCCAACAAGATTTGACCCAATTTTTACCATTTTGGATAAAAAATAATGAAGGAAGAATAGTAATTGAAAGACAAATACTAAGAAATAGATGATGATTTTATAATTAATTTGACTGATATATTATAAAAGAACAACGCCACTTTTTGGTATGTTTCAGAGACGCCCAACAAGATTTGACCCAATTTTTACCATTTTGGATAAAAAATAATGAAGGAAGATTAGTAATTGAAAGACAAATACTAAAAAATAGATGATGATTTTATAATTAATTTGACTGATGTATTATAAAAGAACGACACCACTTTTTGGTATGTTTCAGAGACGCCCAACAAGACTTGACCCAAATTTTACCATTTTTTATAAAAAATAATGAAGGAAGAATAGGGATTGAAGGATAAATACTAAGAAATCGATGACGATTTTATAATTAGTCTGACTGATATCTCATAAAAGGACGACGCCAATTTTTGGCAATGTTTCAAAGACTCCCAACAAAACTTGACCCAACTTTTACCATTCTTTATTAAAAATAATGTGCGAAGAATAAATACTTATTGTAAGAAATAGGTGATGATTTTATAATTAGTCTGACTGATATCTCATAAAATAATAAGTCAGCCTTTTTTTAGGTACTAAGAACTTAATCACGTCTTGGAAGCTTTATTTAGCAGTGTATCTTTGATCAAAATCTGATTACAAATTTTATCAACAATAGAACTCCCTTAAGATTTTCTACAAGGGTTTTCTTCGTACTGCAAATTAGTTTTCCTGCTAATTTGAAAGTAGCTCTGAACTTTGAGACTTACCTAAAAGCTACTTTAAATATTGGACCAATTTATCCGTAAATTTTCGAAATAATGCGACGATTCAACAATTAACTTTAAATTCCATGGACATTACTAGAAAACTACATGATCAAAGAACATTATAATAATAATTCATAGTACATGATGTCTTCTGACCAACACGATTTGTGCCATTTTACTGTACGTCAGGTTTGATAAATAATTAATTTCGCGACAATCGGTTACGTCAGGGCGCGAAGGGAGGCGGTGAAAAATAGCGGAAACACGATCTGTCACGGCGCTTAATATACGGCGAGAAAGCTCATCAACTTGGAATTTCGTTAGGGTTAATATATGACCGGAGTTTTTTCGGAATTCCCCGCGAACCGTCAAATATACGAACTTTTTTTTTTCCACCCGGCTTTCAACTTTTCCCGGCGAATTTATTGCCTCGCCGACTCGTTGCTTCGTTGATTGCTTGACAATGTTTATTGCTTTCCTCTGTAACTCCGCACCTAACCATCGCGCAAAACCTTGAAAAAGACCCCAACACGTGGCTACTTTTTCTCCAACGCGAATTTAATCTATCCCCAGAAATAATTACATCTTTTTCCTACGCTTACTATTGTGGCCGTAAATAAATTCAAAGCCAGAACAAACCTAACTTTAATTGCGTGTCTATTCAAGTATATTTTTCTAATAAAATACAAAAATTCGAAGGAAATTGAGAGGTTCTTGGAGTTATGTCAATGCGTTGCAAAAAAGAATGGAACTATAATGCATTAAATTGAAGAAATGCTAGGGAAAACTGACTGGTATAAAAATGAAATGGAGAGCGGAATTTAGTATACTCGATGGTTAGACTGGCTGTAAAATAGAAATGAAGATGGGCCTTGAATCAGCTCAAAGGTTTCGGCCTCGGTGGCGTTGTAACGACGCGGAAGTAAAATCGTATATTGTGGACTCGTGTTAATTACCACGAATGGGTTCGCACTGGAAAAAAGGCGAGCAGCCTCTCGTTCCCTTTCTCTCTCTCTCTCTCTCTCTCTGGTTCTTTCACAATCCCGCCCACCTGTTCCGGCCCGGTTCCTCTCGGTCAACGGCGTCACGGGCCATTTTTTTTTCTCTCTCTCCTCGTTCCACATCCTCTATAAATTTCAACCGGAGTATTTTCTCTTTACGTGTACCTGTTATTGAACGAGAGAACTGCCAATAACGCCATATAACTGCGTCACGTTTCGCCGCGAACCGCCGCGCAATCCCTCGGTTCTCCGGCCGGGCTTCGACCCCCGCCCACCCTAAGCTTTTGCCACAGTTTCCATCCTCATCCCTTTTCACTGTTCCGATCGTTCGCAACGATGCAGCCTCCCTTCTTTCCCTTGTTATTTCTAATATCGCGCGATATCGGGCCACATAAATTATCCCCCGGTCTCTCGGTCTCCGCCGCCGGTTCGTTCCAGCTCCGAGACCTCCGTCCGAGGGGCTTCTGGTTTCTTTTGTTGAGGTAAACAACGTTTCCTTTATGAGTGGCCTCGCCCTCTGCGCCCTCATTTTCTCTCGAAACACTGGGCAATGATACGGAGATAGCGGGAAGGACAGTGGGCTCGGTGTTGGATTCTGTGATCTCAGGATCGACAGAATGGAAACGTTAATTGATATAAAGATAATAATTTTAGACTTGATTCTTATTCGTATGGAGTTCTACGGATTATTACGGAGGACGTTTTTTTACAGGTAATAGCAACACATATAACTTTTATTTGAAGCATTTTTCGAAATTTCGAGAAAATAAAATTTTTCCAAGGAGTATCCTTTTAGATTTTGCGAAATTTTTCGCCAATAATTGCTTGTCTATTGCTGCTAGCGAAAAATGATTCAAACAAAAGTTGTTGGCTCCATCGAAAGCTACAACTTTCGTATGAAACATTTTTCTCTACCATCAATAGTTGACGAGTCTGAAATGAATATTTGCGAGGGATGACGAGGGAACGACGGTCGTCCTTTGGGACTGTACCTTTATTCTTCGATCAATTAAGACATCTAATTCCGGTCGGCGTTAATTAAACGTTTGTTAGTGGATCTCGGTGAAGTATTCCAGCGGGCTCTCCGCGCATTCCGGAAATAAACTGTCACAGGAGGTGGTTGCTCGTCGGCCCATAATTTCGGCGGCGTGATAGTCTCGATCAAAGTCCGTCCTGAAAGGCTCCGGGGTCGTCGACGGCCTTCAACAACACAAAAACAATCATTTTCACTAACATTGTAACACTTCGTGTAACAATTCATCGGTTCTCGAACAAAAAATTAATAAAAATTCACGAAAAGTGATCAAATTTTATTTATTAAATATTACGATTAATACAATGGCAATTATTCGATGATACTCACGTGAGGAGGAGGTGAATCAGCTGGGAGGTGAGTCCGTGGACGGCATGGAACGGCGTGGAGGACGCCTCGCAGATCGCCTTCAAAAGGCAGGCCTTGCCCGACTGCGAGTCTCCCAGAATCGACTCGAGGATCTCGTATATTTCCCATCTGGTAATGACACGTGCTGGCAACATAAAACGCCGTGGACCGTTGAGAGAAGGGGCGATTNTATTTCTAATATCGCGCGATATCGGGCCACATAAATTATCCCCCGGTCTCTCGGTCTCCGCCGCCGGTTCGTTCCAGCTCCGAGACCTCCGTCCGAGGGGCTTCTGGTTTCTTTTGTTGAGGTAAACAACGTTTCCTTTATGAGTGGCCTCGCCCTCTGCGCCCTCATTTTCTCTCGAAACACTGGGCAATGATACGGAGATAGCGGGAAGGACAGTGGGCTCGGTGTTGGATTCTGTGATCTCAGGATCGACAGAATGGAAACGTTAATTGATATAAAGATAATAATTTTAGACTTGATTCTTATTCGTATGGAGTTCTACGGATTATTACGGAGGACGTTTTTTTACAGGTAATAGCAACACATATAACTTTTATTTGAAGCATTTTTCGAAATTTCGAGAAAATAAAATTTTTCCAAGGAGTATCCTTTTAGATTTTGCGAAATTTTTCGCCAATAATTGCTTGTCTATTGCTGCTAGCGAAAAATGATTCAAACAAAAGTTGTTGGCTCCATCGAAAGCTACAACTTTCGTATGAAACATTTTTCTCTACCATCAATAGTTGACGAGTCTGAAATGAATATTTGCGAGGGATGACGAGGGAACGACGGTCGTCCTTTGGGACTGTACCTTTATTCTTCGATCAATTAAGACATCTAATTCCGGTCGGCGTTAATTAAACGTTTGTTAGTGGATCTCGGTGAAGTATTCCAGCGGGCTCTCCGCGCATTCCGGAAATAAACTGTCACAGGAGGTGGTTGCTCGTCGGCCCATAATTTCGGCGGCGTGATAGTCTCGATCAAAGTCCGTCCTGAAAGGCTCCGGGGTCGTCGACGGCCTTCAACAACACAAAAACAATCATTTTCACTAACATTGTAACACTTCGTGTAACAATTCATCGGTTCTCGAACAAAAAATTAATAAAAATTCACGAAAAGTGATCAAATTTTATTTATTAAATATTACGATTAATACAATGGCAATTATTCGATGATACTCACGTGAGGAGGAGGTGAATCAGCTGGGAGGTGAGTCCGTGGACGGCATGGAACGGCGTGGAGGACGCCTCGCAGATCGCCTTCAAAAGGCAGGCCTTGCCCGACTGCGAGTCTCCCAGAATCGACTCGAGGATCTCGTATATTTCCCATCTGGTAATGACACGTGCTGGCAACATAAAACGCCGTGGACCGTTGAGAGAAGGGGCGATTAACGGCCTCGGAGGGACGAAAGAGCTTCAGACTTTAGATCTTTAGATCCTCGAGACTCGAGCCAGGCAGCCAGCCACGCAACAAAAGTAGCCTCGTTAATATGTAAAGGAAGAGGATCCTCTCCTTATCCCGTTGAGCCCGGCTGAGATTTCTGGCTCTACGGGGTAACCGTGCGGATTTGTAGAAATCAGTCTCCTACTAGGATCTGTCCTCTTTTCACGAGACATAAAATCCACGAGCCCGGTCGTTATTATAAATTATTATACATGGCCATTTGGCCATGAGGCTTCCCTCTTTGTTTATTCATACTATTAATAATATTTTGGTGTAGGGAGTTTGTGTATCTTGGTTATCAAGCTCAGGTTCGTCGTTCTCATCGGTCAGTCGAACTTGGTCATTTATAATAAATTATTGTACATGGCCATTTGTGGGCATGAGGCTTCCCTCTTTGTTTATTCATACTATTTAGATTATTTTAGTGTAAAGAGTGTACGTACCTTGGTTATCAAACTTAGGTCCGTCATTCTCATCGAGCTCGATCTTTATAATAAATTATTATACGTGGCCATATTTGACTATGAGGCTTCCCCTTTTATTTATTCATACTATTTAGATTATTTTAGTGTAAAGAGTGAACGTACCTTGGTTATCAAACTTAGGTTCGTCATTCTCATCGAGCTCGATCTTTATAATAAATTATTAGACATGGCCATTTGACCATGAGGCTTCCCCTTTTATTTATTCATACTATTTATACTGTTTCAATGTAAGGAGTATCTGTACCTTGGTTATCAGACTCAGGTTCATCGTTCTAATCGGTCTGCCGAGCCCGATGATTATAATAAATTATTATAAATGACCATTTGACCATGACATTCCCCCCTTTATTTATTCATACTACTTGTGGTATTTTGGTGTAGGGAGTGTACTTACCTTGGTTATCAAACTTAGATTCGTCGTCCTCATCGTGCCATTGATCCATTTTCTCCCAATTTTCAATCAGTCGAGCCCGATCATTATAATAAATTATTATACATGGCCATTTGACCATGAGGCTTCCCCTTTTATTTATTCATACTATTTATACTGTTTTAATGTAAGGAGTATCTGTACCTTGGTTATCAAACTTAGATTCGTCGTTCTCATCGTGCCATTGATCCATTTTCTCCCAATTTTCAATCAGTCGAGCCCGATCATTATAATAAATTATTATACGTGGCCATATTTGGCCATGAGGCTTCCCCCTTTGTTTATTCATACTATTTACATTATTTTACTGTAGGAAGTATGCATATCTTGGTTATCAGATTCAGGTTCGTCGTCCTCATCGTGGNTTTTATTTATTCATACTATTTATACTGTTTTAATGTAAGGAGTATCTGTAGCTTGGTTATCAAACTTAGATTCGTCGTTCTCATCATGCCATTGATCCATTTTCTCCCAATTTTCAATCAGTCGAGCCCGACCATTATAGTAAATTATTATACGTGGCCATATTTGGCCATGAGGCTTCCCCCTTTGTTTATTCATACTATTTACATTATTTTACTGTAGGAAGTATGCATACTTTAGTTATCAGACTCAGGTTCATCGTTCTAATCGGTCTGCCGAGCCCGATGATTATAATAAATTATTATAAATGACCATTTGACCATGACATTCCCCCCTTTGTTTATTCATACTACTTGTGGTATTTTGGTGTAGGGAGTGTACTTACCTTGGTTATCAGACTCAGGTTCGTCGTTCTCATCGTGGCATTGATCCATTTTCTCCCAATTTTCAATCAGTCGAGCCCGATCATTATAGTAAATTATTATACGTGGCCATATTTGGCCATGAGGCTTCCCCCTTCGTTTATTCACACTATTTACATTATTTTACTGTAGGAAGTATGCATATCTTGGTTATCAGATTCAGGTTCGGCTCCATTTTCTCTCAATTTTCAATCAGTCGAGCCCGATCATTATAATAAATTATTATACCTGGCCATATTTAGGCATACAACTTCCCCCTTTGTTTAATTATCCTATTTATGCTATTTTAATGCGGCAAAGTGTGGTTACCTTGGTTATCAGGCTCAGGTTCGTCGTTCTCATCGGCCTCGACACCGGTGCTGATCGATCTGTCATAGCGAACGTATGGCTCCGTGAAGTAGGAGGCGTTATAGGGCAGGACGTAATTAAATTTCAGCACATATCCGATAATCAGGCTGACGTCGACTTCCATGGGTAAACCGAGGCCGAGGATTAACTGGAACGGTTTTCAAATACACGAAGGTGTCATTGATCGCACGCGGGTGTATAATAACCGGCAATCGAACCGCCGGCCCTCCACCCGCCACCCTCGCGTGTCCGATGCCTGATGTTCGCTTCCGCGAAATTAAGGCTCCTGTCCTCGTCCATGCACCGTGAATTTTACATAATTATAAGAAAATTTAATGGAGGAAAGTGATGAATTTATAAGGAAATTCGGGATATTGCTGAATATTTCAATGCTTGTCAAATAAATATTTATATATTTTATATAAAATAGATGTCTTTTAAATTAGTAAGTGGTTTATTTTACAAAAAGATTCACAGATTTTCATTATGAACAAATAAATACTCCATAATTGTACATAAATTATATAAAACAAACTATATAAGATAAATTTTGTTGTTTTAATTAAAATATTTAGGACACAGAAATTTATATATACTTTTCATTTATTCGAATAAATATCATAGCATCCATTTTCTTTCAATTTTCAAAATTTCTTTTTGGAATTAATTGATAAAAATTCATTATATTTATATATATATATATATTTTAGTGTTTTATAAATGACATAGAGATTCCTTTGATTATAAGACTTGTAACGGTAATCGGGGTTTCTGGGGAAGTTGCGATTATGTCAATTTAACAATCGAACGTGCACGCGGCAATTGCTGATAATTGCGTGGTGATTGCTCGCGCGCGAGACCTATCAAGCTACCCGTCACCAGACAGATAGGGACGACGCGACGCGTCTTTTGAAACGTCGGGCTTCTACCCTCCGTTCACTTCTCTGTCGTTTAACGCACCCTCCCGCGTCGCTTAAACAATTAGCAATCGATACCCAATTACGGACGCGAGCACAATTAAGGCGCGAATCCACTTCTTGTATCGTATCACCGTTCCCTATCGTTACCGCAAATCACCTGTACTAAATGTCCCAGTTTCTATCCCCCTCACAAATTTCTACCCCCATTTTTCCATAATCTTGCGCCATCTCAGAAATTACAGGAATATACGTGTTACAGGAAAGTTATAAAAAAATGAAACAGGAAATAGAAATAATTTTTTGTGTTATCTTAAAACTGTAGGAAAATGAGCCAGGAAATGGAAATAATTTTTGGTGTTATATGAAAATTATAGGAAAATGAGCCAGGAAATAGAAATAACTTTTGGTGTTATATGAAAATTATAGGAAAATATGCCAGGAAATAGAAATAATTTGTTGTGTTATATGAAAATTATAGAAAGGTATGCCAGAAATAAGTTTTGTGTTATCTAAAAATTGTAGAAAAATATGCCAAGAAATACAAAATAAGTTTCTGTGTTATCTTAAAATTATGGACAAATAAGCCAGAAAATAGAATTTTGTGGTATTTTAAAATCATATAGAAATAAGCTAGAAAATAGAAAGAATTTATCGTATCATATGAAAATTATAGGAAAGTAAATCATTCAGTCGAAATAATTTTATCTCATCTTGAAATGATACAAAAAATAAGCCAGTAAATAAAAATAATTTTTGGTGTCGTATGAAAATTATAGAAAAATGAACCATTCAGTCGAAATAATTTTACCTCATCTTGAAATGATACAAAAAATATCCAGTGACTCGAGATAATCCCACATATTATTTCAAGATTATAAAAAAATAAATCAGCCAATTACAAATTATGACATAATCAAAAATTCGTACATTTGCCTCACATCTTGTCTATTTGCTTACATTATTTATTTGCTTTCTTATTTTATATTTGGTATATTATTTCTATTTGCTGTCTCATTTTTTATAACTTTCATGTAACTCATATATTGTCTACCAAAAACCCTAACAGTTTCCTTAAGGATGTTCTGGAGGTATATAAAAACGTTCAGAAATTCTTGAAACGTTAACAAAACACAGTTTTTACTATATTAAAGCGATTATCAAAGTTTGGGTTCGATTCAGTTCATCGTTTAAAAATTATAGCAATTTGAAGTTTGCACATTTTAACACGTCTTCTTATGGAGAATTCATTAAATTCCACTTCAAATCCTATTTAAACCTTGAAAAAACGTTGCCAGAAACTTCAACTTTTTTTCTATATATAGTAAACACTATGTAATTAATTAATACACAAAATTTATTAATGTTCACTGAACAGTTAAAAAAAAACATTATAAACTACTATAAAATGTCATCAGAACATAATTTTATACAAATTTCAGATGTTTATTAGTAATTATAAATATTGCTTTCTGAAGTATTTTTGTTTTATTTCAATATTTATTTTTGACTTTTTATTATGTAATTGTCTATATTCAACATCACCAATTTATTTTCTTCAAGTTGAAATCAGAGGGTACAGTCATTCACAAAAGTCACTTAGAATCTTTTCTAATATTAAGGAAACTTGATTAAAAAGCCAGTATGAGAAGCAATTCACTAATTAAACAAAATCTTTCGGAATTAATCTATATTTTTAATAAAAAATATACATCATAAATAGCCTTCGTTGCCAATATATTGACGAATTTCGAATTTTATGTACTTTTATCTCCGATTGTACCTCCAGAACATCCTTAAACAAATTTTCCCTATATAAAAGTATTTTCCTGAATAAAAAAAAATTAGCTACCTGTACTTTGGTGGGAGCGACGTTCCCGGGTACCGGGAAGACCAGATACCTCTTGTCGCGTTCGAGTCCGAGGCCCGAGTGACAACGGGAGCAGACGAGGAGGAGCAAGGTGACCAGGAAGAAACGTCGTGGCATGGTAACCGTTCTGCGGGAGCTGGCGCGGGCGAGTGTTTGCGCGATTACGGTGGCAGCGTCGCGGCGGCCGTCCGACTTTCGGCAGGGGCGGTCGTTAATGGGCGAAATTAGTTCGTTATCGGCGGTAAAGCGAATAATGAACCGGTTTCGATCGCAGCTAGCGGACAACGCGGCCGGCTCGATGGACAGATGATTGAAACTGGAGCGGTTGCACGTCGCGAAATTAATGCGCCGATCAATTCCCATTGACGGCCGTCCCGTTACCATACGAAATTTACTACCCTCGAACGGAGGGAGGGAGAAAAAAGGGGGAATTAAACGGACCCCGTTTCGAATGCGCGAAAATGAACGACGAACGTAACGTGTTTCCACGTTTTATGGAGAGGCTGTAATTAATTCGCGTTCGATCCGGACGATATCGGTAAAGGTCTTGAGCAGATTCTGGATTAAAATTGCCGGGGAATAGTGCGTCGAACGTACTGACTGTCGTATTTGCATTATTTTCGTATTAGGGGCGATCCCGCGCGCGCCGGACGCCCAGACGCGGTCATAAATCTTCTTAACAACGCGGAGACGTGGCGCGGGAGAGAGATATATCGGGCACGAGGTAGGGCACCCTTGGGATCCGATCCCGCTGTCTTCGATATCGTCAAGGAACAGAACCCGGCTCGGATCACGGCTCTGCTAATTAGAGAAAAAACCTCTTCTGGAAAGTGATTACCGAGACAATGGACCTCGTTTTTCCTACCCAGCTGCCGATAGCTGCCTCCGACTCTGATTTTTTAAATAAACAAAAGATCTTTTAAAATCCTGTTGTCTTAATCAAGATGTAAAGACAAAGGTGTGCTCCCAAGCAAATTTTAACGTCTACTATGGTTTCCTTATTTTAGATTAAGTCCAAAGTTTTTTATAACTATTACTGAAATGAGGTCGTTCATTAAAATTTTGTAAAAATTGGAATGGCAACTTAAGAAATGGCACGTGAAAGATTCTTTTCTATTTTCTTTTTCTATTCTCTTCTCTTCTTCTATTCTCTTGTCTATTTTCATAATTCTTCTTCCATTTATTTANAGGAACAGAACCCGACTCGGATCACGGCTCTGCTAATTAGAGAAAAAACCCCTACTGGAAAGTGATTACCGAGACAATGGACCTCGTTTTTCCTAACCAGCTGCCGATAGCTGCCTCCGACTCTGATTTTTTAAATAAACGAAAGATCTTTTAAAATCCTGTTGTCTTAATCATGATGTAAAGACAAAGGTGTGCTCCCAAGTCAGTCTCAATTTTAACGTCTACTGCGACTTCCCAATTTTCGCCATATTAAAATATGCGTTGATTAAGTCCAAAGTTTTATAAATATTATTGAAATGTGGTTGTTCATTAAAATTTTGTAAAAATTGGAATGACAACTTAAGAAATGGCACGTGAAAGATTCTTTTCTATTTTCTTTTTCTATTCTCTTCTCTTCTATTCTCTTGTCTATTTTCATAATTCTTCTTCCATTTATTTATACTACCGTAACCTTGATTTCAACAACGATATTAAATACTTTTATAGTCTTGTACTTCGAAAGTTATCATATNACCAATGAAAGGTAGTAGATGGTTTTCCGAGACGGCGATTCATATCTCAGCACGGGCCGATGAACGCTTTCAGGGAACGGAGTCCGGCCGGGTTTATTTTCGATAATTTATGCGCGCCTGGCCGGGAGAGGGCGAAAAATATTGGCTCACTTTCCGAGGCGTGTTCCGCAGGAAATAATTATTCTCCCGTTGAATCCTTGTAACGGGCGTAAGGCGGCGGCGGGGATTGTGCGTTCCGTTGATCCGTGAACGAGCCCGGAACCGTTCGAATTGAAACGATAAATTCCGCGCACGGTGTACAGACCTCGAGATACCGTAATCACCGCGCTCGAAAACACTCGGCCCGCGCCGTTACTTCCAATCGCGAATAGTTATCGCGACCCCCTCCCCCCGCACGGCTTATTTCAATTACACCGGGACCATTGTTTCTACCCTGTCCCCCGCTTTAATCGCCTCACGAATAATCAATCCATTCTTTTTTAATTACAGTAACGAGAAGCCTTTGAATATTATATTTGAGATGCAGAAAAAACATCGATTTATTTCTGATTAAATAGAAGCTTGATAGCTGTTCAGGAAACATTGACCTTTGGCCCTTTGTACAGTTTTTAGAAACCAGGATTTTTTAGAAACGATTATTTCTAGCTTGCCAGTTCAATAGTTTTTGGAGAAGAATTATTTTTTATATTTATGAGAGATAGAATAATGTGAAAACAGAACAATATTGTTGTATCAATTGTACATGTGTTCTTTTTTTAATTGCAATAGCAAGAAGTCTTTGAATATAATATTTGAGAAGCAGAAAAAATATCGATTTATTTCTGATTAAATAGAAGCTTGATAGCTGTTCAGGAAAAATTGACCTTTGACCCTTTGTACAGTTTTTAGAAACCAGGATTTTTTAGAAATGATTATTTCTAGCTTGCCAGTTCAATAGTTTTTGGAGGAGAATTATTTTTTATATTTATGAGAGATAGAATAATTTGAAAACAGAACAATATTGTTGTATCAATTGTACATGTGTTCTTTGTTTAATTGCAATAGCAAGAAGTCTTTGAATATAATATTTGAGAAGCAGAAAAAATATCGATTTATTTCTGATTAAATAGAAGCTTGATAGCTGTTTAGGAAAAATTGACCTTTGACCCTTTGTACAGTTTTTAGAAACCAGGATTTTTTAGAAATGATTATTTCTAGCTTGTCAGTTCAATAGTTTTTGGAGGAGAATTATTTTTTATATTTATGAGAGATAGAATAATTTGAAAACAGAACAATATTGTTGTATCAATTGTACATGTGTTCTTTGTTTAATTGCAATAGCAAGAAGTCTTTGAATATAATATTTGAGAAGCAGAAAAAATATCGATTCATTTCTGATTAAATAGAGGCTTGATAGCCATTTAGAAAAAATTCACCTTTGACCCTGAACAATTTTTAGAATCGAGATTTTTAGAAATGAATATTTCTAACTTGTCAGTTTAATAATTTTGGGTGAAGAATTATTATTTATAATTATATGAGAGATAGAATAATTTAAAAACAGAAAAACAATATTGTTTTGTCAATTGTACAGGTACCTCAAATGATTTTGAACCAATCGTGACGCCATGTGCAATTGAAATTGATCAAAAATCATTTGAAGTACCTGTACATATTTTCTTTTTTAATTACAATAGCAAGAAACCTTTGAATATTTCAGAAGCATAAAATATATCGATTTACTTCTAATTAAATAGGGCTTTGACACCCATTTAGAAAAAATTCCCTATACAGTCTTCAGAACCCAGACTTCTAGAATTGAATATTTATAGCTTGTCACTTCAATACTTTTGGAATTGAAGAATAATTTTGTACGTTCATATGAGAAGTAAAATGATTTAATAACAGGACAATATTATTTTATGAATCCTGCATACATTTAATATGCTAATTATTAAAGTTGGACGCCGAAGTTGGGGGCGTTCTCATGACTATTTTATACCGCGTTGCGTTTGACCGGGTGCATAAAGACAGGCGTGATCGTTAACGAGATTTTTGAAAAACGTTAATCCGAAAGAGTTAGTCGAATAAATGCGCGTGATAATCCCGCGGCGGGCAACAATATTTCAGTTTTAAGCTTGTGAAATCTCCGGCGCGTGATAATGCATATTCAAACCAGCTAATTTCCGGGGGTTTCGCGCGCACCGAGAGGACGAGGCCTTAATAAGCGGCAAACGAAATAACGAACTTGAACCGGACATAAATAACGAGCAGCGAGAGCGGCGGCGGTAGTTTTAATTCGGCCCCGTTTCCGTCTCGCGTGCACGCTTCGAACAACGGGGCCATTCATTCATTATTCGGCCCCCGGAATCACATTGTAAATCGCGTTGTTTCTGTTTAGAAGGATCGTAATTTCGACCGCCGACCGTCGCCTTTCAACAGATTTTCCCGCCGCCGGCTCTCGTGTGACCGGTCCCGGGGAACGTTACGTCTCTATCATTAAAATTGGACCAGTCGCAGTCGCTCAAAGGAAATTACACTGGCCCGGAAACTCCGGAGCTCGCTGGAAACCCGACGAAAATCTAACGCGCCGCTCTGTCGACTCTCGGCAACGGCGAACTTCGTGCCCTACCATTTTTCCAAAATTAAATCAACTTCTCATTCTCATCGGGTCCCCTTTGCCCGCGAAATGCCCAACGAGTCGATCGGGGCCATTCCTAAAACGAAACTTACAACCCAGAATTCCCCAGCGATTAAAATGCATATAAATAAATATACAGTGGCCCAAAAAAGTATTGGCACAGTTTTGAAAACGGACCAACTTTTTTAATATTGAACCGAAGAACGTCGTTTATTGTGAGACACTAGAAGGCTTAGTTTATTATGTAATGAGCAAAGAAAATTTATTAAAAATTCTTAATGGTCCCAATGGCGAAGGAGAAAGTGAACATTGGTCCGTTTTCAAAACTGTGCCAATACTTTTTTTGAGCCACTGTATATAAATAAATGTATATAAATAAGTGTATATAAAATGTGTATTAAAAAAATCCGCATGAGTTGATGAATTTTAGGTGCTGAGTAGTTCCGAGCTTAGCAGAAGAAAAAGAGGAAGAAGGTTTATTAATTCATGGGATTTTTTGTACAGATTATGCAGATTTTATCGATATCGAGGTTCCTTTCAATAATGTTCGGTTAACGAGGTCGAAAATGAAATGAACACCGCGATCGGAATCATGTTTGCGTTAAAGACGGGACGGCAGATTGAACGGTTTACCGAACGTGGCGGTAAAACGAGAGGAGAGGAAGGGCATCGGCGGTCGGCGACACGCAACGCTCCATTATCGTAAAGAGAAAAGTTACGAACGCATCTGCGGTGAATAGGCACTTCGTCCTGGGCCTGGAAAAATCGTCTCCGACCCAGGCAAGTGTCGCTATGCGTCATGCACCGATCGATGCGAGTAAACGCTCCCAGCACCGAGGAAACGCGAGGCTACCTATTTATTGTCACTGCCTTATTTTTGTTCACGATATTTCATAGTATTTGTAATTAATTAGAATCGATTTTGGCACAGAAATGTCATAAAGTCAATTAATCATCAAAATAAATATTGTATGTAATTTATACAAATATATATTATACTTATAATGATATAAGAAAAATCTATACAAAATCTCAATGAAAACAACGATCTTTTTTCTACTGTTATTAATATTTGTTATTGCGAGTGGAGTTATGTTTCCAATAGCATAAAAATAAGCTACGAAACGTAATTGGCACAGAAATGTCCAAATTTTGGCCAAAGAATCATCAAAATAATTATTGTATGTAATTTATTCTAAATAAATGATAGAAAATTAGTTTATTTGTATTAAAATGATGTGAAAAATGATATAAGAAAGATCTGTACAAAATCTGAATGAAAACAAAACGATATCTTCTGTATTATTATTAATATTTGTTATTGTGAGTGGAGTTAGGTTTTCAATAGCATAAAAATGAGCTAATAAACATAATTACCACAGAAATGTCCAAATTTTGGCCAAAGAATCAATTAATCATCAAAATAATTATTATATGTAATTTATACTAAATAAATGATAAAAAATTAGTATATTTGTATTAGAATGAAGTGAAAAATTATATAAGAAAATTCTACATCAAATCTCAAAGAAAACGACGATTTCTTTTATATTATTATTAATATCTGTTATTCCGAGTGGAGTTATGTTTTCAATAGCATAAAAATGAGCTAATAAACGTAATTGTCCCTCACTCATTTCCTTTACTGGTCTGAAATTCGTCAGAGTTTCTTCTTTCGAGGCTTATTCAGGCGGCGGTGGTTTATTATCGCGGTGGTTGAGCGAACGCGGCACTCGTAGCTGAAGAACCGGCTCAATGCCGGTGGCACGCGGTATTGATGTAAAAACGAAAAAAGGGGATTAAAAAACCGGCAGGAAAAATAATCCAGTAGGTGGGCTCATTTGTACACGCATGGTTTAACCCTGGCAGCGTTTCCAGCCCGAAGCCCTCTCTCACTTTCCTCCCTCTCTCTCTTCCTCTCTCGCGCTCTCTTTTTTTTCTCGTTCGTCGACGTTGAAATCGGTGAAGTTTTTTAATCAGACACCCACGACACGCCCAACGCGTTGCAGAATTGTAATTGCGCTTTAAAAATCCTTCCACGATTACCGATTCGTCGATCATCGATTTGCTGAAATATTTGCAAAATACGCGCCCGTGAAATGATAAAAATCGGTATAGTTCTTTAAAAAAATCTCAGGGCAAGGTATAAATTCTATATTTATACGTCCAACGCGTTGCAGAATTGAAATTTCACTTTAAAAATCCTTCCACGATTGCCGATTCGTCGATCATCGATTTGCTGAAATATTTGCAAAATACGCGCCAGTGAAATTATAAATATCGGTGTAGGCCTTAAAGAAAAATCTCGGGGCAAGGTATAACTTCTATACTTTGCTGGGATAATGGGAGAAAAGTTTGGTATCCGCCGCGGGGCTCGGCGGTAGTTAATAATTAAATAAGATCTGCTAATTGTGAGATGTGTCTAGGTAATTAGGTTGCCCCCTACTTTTTTCGCGCCGCCTCCCGGCTTCCAGTTGACGTTTAATTAGAATAGGAGGAACCGGTTCCCCGGGCGGAAAATGAACGCGAAAAGAAGCACCGCGCCGGCCGCGAGACGTCGGCAGTCGAGCCTGTGTTCGGGCCTACGTCGAAGCATGCGGCCGGAACTTCTGTACGTTCAATAATTAAACGTAAACTGATTATCGGCAGTTAAAGGGGCCCCGGCGCTCGCCGAGTTCACGCGTTAGAAGTTTCTAAAGAGAATTAAACGATTACGCGGGCGGCTCCCGACTTCGCCCGATGAATTTTCATCCGACCCGGAAAGAAGCTTTAGTTTCGTTCGGCGCCTGTTTAATTTGTAATGTTAATTAAGCCTCTCGCCGTCGCGCTACTCTCCTCCCCCTCCCCCCCCCCGTCTCTCGCGATATATCTGCGGATTTGCATACCCGCTGCGATCATAAATCACGCGTGGGAACTTCCGCATACCACCAGCGACCACTCTTCCATCCGTGATCACTCGTTTACAGGATTTTTGCCGTCATGCTCTGCTCGGCCGCGGCGAAGATTACGGAGTTCGCCGAAGTGCTTCATCGGCCCATTAGGACACTCGCGTATCCGGAGGAGAGCGTCGCCAATGTAAGTCCAATTAAACTCTTCTTTACGTGATGTACAGCGACTCCCTTTGTACCATTTTTCTGTTACCATAATTTGGGACGTTTTCTATACTGCTAAATCATATCGGATTAGAGATGATAAGAAGAGATATGAAGTTTGATTAGAAATTCGAAAGGACCAAGTGACACTCTTGTAATTAATTAGTTAGCCTTGCGAACATGAATGCCTCTTATCTCAGTCCCAAAACTGATAACTATAATTGCTGACACTTCGAACAATCGACAACCTACAATGGCTCTCATTAATATCCGGATACACTTCGAAACGGTATAAGTTTTTTAATATTGAGCCAACTAACTTAAGGATATTCTGGAGGTATATAAATAATTGCCAATATATTGACGAATTTCGAATTTTATTTACTTTTATCTCCGATTGTATCTCCAGAACATCCTTAATTTCTTGTGGGTGAAGTCACTGTAGTAAGAATTTTTGCTCATAGCTTTGATTAGGCTCATAGTTTGGCTCATAGCTTTGATTAGACTCATAGTTTTGATTAGCCTCATCCATTGTACAAAACTATGAGCCTCATCCATTGTACAAAACTATGAGCCTCATTCATTGCACAAAACTATGAGCCTCATCCATTGTACAAAACTATGAGCCTCATTCATTGCACAAAACTATGAGCCGCGTCCATTATACAAAAAGAGATGAGGCTCATAGTTATGTACAATAGATGAGGCTCATAGTTTGGCTCATAGCTTTGATTAGACTCATAGTTTTGATTAGCCTCATCCATTGTACAAAACTATGAGCCTCATCCATTGTACAAAACTATGAGCCTCATTCATTGCACAAAACTATGAGCCTCATCCACTGTACAAAACTATGAGCCTCATTCATTGCACAAAACTATGAGCCTCGTCCATTATACAAAAAGAGATGAGGCTCATAGTTCTGTACAACAGATAAGGCTCATAGTTTTGTACAATAGATTAGGCTCATAGTTCTGTACAACAGATAAGGCTCATAGTTTAGTACAATAGATTAGGCTCATAGTTTTGTACAATGGATGAGACTCATAATTTCATACAATAACTTTAAGTCTGTTTTTCCTTTGAGTTATTCGTGGCCCTGGCAATACCTTTGGAGGAGCCCCTTAAGTCAGTCTCCGTGGCTCTCTTTTTTGAGGCAACGTACCCACTGCCACTGAACGGTAGTGACTTTCTGATCGGCGAGGGTGAGCGGAGGCAGCGGAGCCTGGACAGAGCCACTCTGTATCAAGCCGTGAAGAACAAATTCGAACAGTGAGAAAAGCATTTACTATTTTTTTTTTTTTCTGGTACACACGAATCGTTTAATTGCGACTGTGCGAAGTGTTTCAATGAACTTCAATTGACGAATGCACGTGCATATGAACACGGCATAATGAACACAATAGTGCGAGCGAACAATGAGGGGGAGAATGTGCTGGGTGCTGACCCAGAAGTCGCAGTAGGTCAGCCACGTACGTACAGTTTTACTTTATTTTTCACTTTGCTTCCCGGACTTTTCGCACAGTTACGGATATCAGGGTCACGGATGCCTGCTGAGGGCCATTTGCGAAACTTCCGAGCATCCCCTAAGACATAACGGCCTCATCGGCGACATCGTACACGTGATCTTCACGTAAGTTCATCACTCAACGTCTCCCAAACTCTACTACGAATTACCACCAATTCTTTCCTCGATCCGAACTTGGTTGATTCGAACCAAATGATTTTTCTCTGCAGGCAAATCAATAATATCCAGCATTCGATTTTGATATAAAAAAAAATCCTTCTGTCGATTTATAGCAATCTTTTTATCGGTTCGAACCAAATGATTTGTTCTCCAAGTTATAAGAGCATAAAAGGAGAGTCATTGGAATCTGTCATTCAATTTTATTATAAAAAATGCCATTCAATTCTAATATTCTATTCAATTGTAATTCAATTCTATTATAAGAAACTTTTAATCCATTTGCAAACTTTAACTGTACATATTAATTATCAGCAATTCTTTCATTGGTTCGAAATAAAGGAGTTATTCTCCAAGTTACAAACGTAAAAACTGAGCCAGTGCAATTTGCCATTCAATTTTATTATAAAAAGTGATATTCAATTCTATTATAAGAAACCTTTTATCCATTAGCAAGCTTCGACTATAAACATTAATAGCCAGCAATTCTTTCATTAGTTCGAACCAAACGATTTGTCCTCCAAGTTACAAGCAAACAAGGAGGATAATTGAAATCTGCCATTGAATTTTACTATAAAAATTGACATTCAATTCTATTATAAGAAACCTATCCATTAGCAAACCTCGACTATAGACATTAACTACCAGCAATTTTTTTATTGGTTCGAATGAAACGTGTTGTTCTCCAAGTTACAAGCAAAGAAGGAGAATAATTGAAATCTGCCATTGAATTTTACTATAAAAATTGACTTATTATTCTATTATAAGAAACCTTCTATTCATTAACAAACCTCGACTATAGACATTAATTACCAGCAATTCTTTTATTGGTTCGAACCAAACGAGTTGTTCTCCAAGTCACGAAAATAAAATGCGAGCTATTGGAATCTGCCATTGAATTTTACAATAAAAAATGCTATTCAATTATATTACAAGAAACCTTCGATCCATTAGCAAACTCCGACTATATACATTAATTACCAGCAATTCTTTCATGAGTTCGAACGAAACGAGTTGTCCTCCAAGTTACAAGCAAACAAGGAGAATAATTGAAATCTGCCATTGAATTTTACTATAAAAATTGACTTATTATTCCATTATAAGAAACCTTCTATTCATTAACAAACCTCGACTATAGACATTAATTATCAGCAATTCTTTCACTGATTCGAACCAAAGAAATTGTTCTCCAAGTCACGAAAATAAAATGCGAGCTATTGCAATCTGCCATTGAATTTTACAATAAAAAATGCTATTCAATTATATTACAAGAAACCTTCGATCCATTAGCAAACTCCGACTATACACATTAATTACCAGCAATTCTTTCATCGGTTCGCTCGGACCGAGTCGTTCTCCAATTTTCGCACGTAATAGAACGGCGAAGAAGAACGTGATTCGATTACGGGAAACTTTCTATTTACAAAGACTGCGAAATGAATAAGTGATTTGTATCAGAATGGCGGAGATAAGTCCATTGCAATTGTAAATTTTTCACGCGTTTGAAAACTCGCGCGGCGAGATCCCCGCTCAATGGAGAGAGCTTGTAGATCATTCGGAGGATCCAAAGAATCCCGTCGCTCCCGCCCGGCCCGTCTCCCGCTGGAAAGGCCATTGTTCACGCGGAGCATAATGCGCTAAAGGATTCCGGTGGAAATTTCGCCGGCGCGACCTCCTTTCGCCCTGGCGAAAATAAAAAGGAGACGGGAAAAGGAGGCAGGCCGCGTTTTTCGGCCGGTCCAAGGCGGCGCAAATTGGAGTAGATACACAGACCGTGTAGGAAAGCAAATTTGGTTTAGCTTCTCGCCGTTGCATTCCGAGGCGCCTTCCCTGTTTCGGCTAAAGCCTGTACATGTATATACATACATATGTATGCGTTTATGTATGTGCGAGCGTTCCGTGGACCGGCGCGTCTGTGTGGGGCTCGTGGGTGGATAAACTCTCGAGCCAGGGACGTATGAATAAAAAAGAGGGCCCGCGGGCGGCCGGGCCGCGGCATTGTCATCGTCCTCGACGACGTCCTCGTCGTCGTGAAAATTCCACGCGGTTTCCACCGTTCCCGGCTACGAACGGGAAGGAAAATGGTCCGCCGCGCTGGATGGGGCGAGACCGAGCGCGACGTATCATCAACCGCGCGCCCCTTTAGGCTCTGCCCGATTCAATTTCCAGGATTATAATTGATATTCTTCCAACGTGGCCAGACCGCGAGTGGCCCGCCTGTTTCGGACAGATCCGCTGAAATCTGGGTCGCCGCGGATAACGATCCCGAAACTCGTTCCTCTTCCAACGATCTCTCGAAATCTGTTTATTGCCAATAAAAAAGAAGGTTTTTTTTCTAAGCGATTCGATGTTCCCGTTGATTAATCATTTATTTGCTGAAAATCGTTGGGGTCTTTTTTGGAATCTGGGAGGAAGTGGCGTGACACGAAGCATTAAAGCGAAAAGGGAGCAAGGAAACGTGTACCTCGTATCTCTGAAGCTTTCCCCATTCGGAATAAGAGGGGACAAGAGTCGAAATAAAAGCGCAATGAAAGTGTCCCGTTCGTTCTTCGCCGCTTTTTATGAGCACGCGAGATTTGCAAGACCTATTGTCATGTTCGTTCCCGGACGATCCTAACCGTTCCTCCGTTACAATGTACTGCCGCTCTGATGCCGATCGTTCCCTCCAAGATATTTCCAATTCCCTTCGTATCAAACTCCTTACAAAAGAATTATTTAAAACTCGGGTTTTCTATCGAGAATTGAAGCACAGAATTCTTTTGATTATTTCTAGTGATTTACTAGCATATAGTATTATTCGTTTACTAATTATGAGAACGTATGAGTATATTATGAGAACGTATGACCGAATATATTGTAAATCGGTTAATTCATTTTAAATCATATCAATTATTTAAGATATTTCCAATTTCCATATCAAACTTCTTACGAAAGAAACAATTATTTCAAACTTGGTTTTTTTTTATCGAGAATTAAAGGACAGAATATTTTTAAATTATTTCTAATGATTTACTATCATATCTAATATTAATTTATTAATTATGTGAAAGAATGAGTAGGACTGAAGGTATTAGAAATCGGTTGATAAATTCATTTTTTAAATTATATCAATTAAGATTATATGAATCCTTATAGAAAAACAATGACAAAGCATCGAAATTTTAAAAGTTACTAGATATTAATAAAACACTGAAAAATGTCATAAATTTTGCAAGCCTATTAAAAATGTTATTAAATCTTAAATTTTCATGTAAAATCAGAGAGTTTTGATTGCATTTATAAAAGGATATGAGTGCAACAATTTTGTAACTTTGTATAATTTTTAGTACCCGATATAAATATATTTTATAGTTGAAAGATTGTCATCTTCGAGAATAAAATGTGCAAAAGTAAAAATTGTTGGACATGTAGACAATAGCAAGTCACGTACAATCCAGTCAAGAAATGTCAAACTTATGTGTGTATTAGAATATTAGAAATTGTGAATTAAAAATTTCTTATCCAACTGAGAAAAACAAGTCGAACAATTTTATAGACACTACTCTTCTGTAATTATAATTATTTTTTAAAGTTCATTGCTTCAAATATTGAATACAGCTTCCTATTATGTATCTTAAACTTTTGGCAGAGATCTTACAGCTCGTACAACCTTAATTATTAATTAATAATGGCGTCTAAATATAAAAAAAGAAACATACTAAATGCAAAGCATGAATGAACCCCTCGTTATAGAAAAAATAAATAAGATTAGTATTGAGTATGAGAGGTCGTTATCCTCAAGGATAAAACTCGTCTGACTCGTTATCGACAATTAAAGGACAAAATTTTTTTTTAATTATTTCTAATGATTTACTAGCATATCTAATATTCATTTATTAATTATGCAAACCTATGAGTAGGACTGAACGTATTAAAAATCAGTTATAATAAATTCATCTTTTAAATCATATCAATTAATTATTAATTAATATTGACGTCTTCCCAATATGAGAAACATACTAAATGCAAAGCATGAATGAACCCTTGATTCTAGAAAAAGTAAATAGCATTACTATTGAGCACGAGAGGTCGTTATCCTGAAGAGTAAAACGGGTCTCGTTATTATAATCGTGTATGGGCGGTTGGTTTCAGGCCGACGAGCTCGCGACATGAAGCACTGCCACAGGACATTCTTCAGGCCGAAGTGGTCGGACGTAATGGCAGCTGCTCCAAGTACCGACCGCATTGCCCCGTGGGACTCTTCGACTTGATTGGAGTCCTCGGTTGAGCCCCTGAAAAACCGCCGCGGTGCACCGCCGTTCCACTCCGATTGGGTAAACAATCCGATTTCACGTCCGTACGTTACCTGTACTCCCCCGCAATCAACCTCCGTTTACCAATCCTTCAACGGCAGCAACCAACGTCGCCCGGTTCCTTCGTCGAGACCTCGATTTCAATAAATATAATTTATTCCGAACAAATTGCGTTCTATTTTCTCTCAAAAAGTTGATCGTATTGTAATTTCTGATTCTGGAAAATGCTGAGCTTTTCTTCGTCGATTTCAATAAGTATAATTTATTCCGAAGAAAGTGCGTTTTATTTTCTCTGAAAAATTGCTTGTGTTATGATTTCTGATCC
>SMSR01013051.1:33336-43559 GCA_019453355.1 Ceratina japonica | reverse complement strand
TGAATTTCATTCAAGCTCCGTACACTTTTACCTCCGTATCATTTCTAAAGAATCATCCCGTGAATTTCTTCGCCGAAGCTCGAGCCACCCCCGAACGCGATGCGGCAGCGCAATCCGCGGAACGAGGGGCGAGGGGAGCGGCGAGGAAGGAGGAATCGCCGGCGCAAAAGGCAGCGGCATTATTTCAGGAAATATCTGATCGGTCGTGACGTCGCGACGGCGACATAGGCGCACATACGGCACATGTAGCTACACGTGTCCGACGCACTTTATCGCGCATAATTAATCCGGCCTAGCCGGAGCGACGGACGATGAGCCCGAGAACGGTGCGCACGAGAAACCCATAGTTTCCTCGTTCCTTCGGCGAAGAAAAACGATCAGAAGGAAAGGGACCGAGTCCCCGGGCCGGGTCTCTCCGTCTCCCTCCCTCCCTCGGTCGCCGCCGCCGTGCCTCGCGCGCGTATGATCGGATAATCGGGTCCACACACCACGCACCCTTCGCCTCGAGCCAACACTAGAAAATAGATCGAATTAACAGGCCCCGGTCTGCGCCGCCGTGGCCACGGCTGTGTTCCCGGCTTTCGACGCCTGGAATAATGCAATAAATCAGCCGGTGGAAATGATACGGACGCTGGCTTGCTACGAACTCAACGACCGTGTAAGCTCTCTGTAGAAATAGGAAGACGCGATGTTTCCAGCCGGGAGAAGCCGTGGCCTGCCTCTGCGGACAACTGTTATCTAAAGGAACAAGGAGCCACGACGACGGCACCACCTTTTTTCTAGAACGATCAACTATAGTCTTACCAATTTAGGAATACACTTATTATCAGATAAACTCCTTTAATAAATACAAACCTTATTTTTCATTTTCTTTTTCCCATCGAAAAAAGGAAGTAGGAACTTACGGTAAACGCGCTAATATGTATAAGAGAATTGACTGGAAAAAATGTGCAGGGATTGACATTTCTCGTTTTGCCAGTGAGAGTCTGAGCGTCGTGAAGAGCATAAAAGAAGCTGTTTCAGCCCGGTCGCATAATTTCCCCGATGGGCAGCGTCAGCCTCGAAGGGAAACGGCGCCGGTCAAATTGTCGCGATAGGCCATTAGCTGGTCATAGTTGTCCGAGGGCTCGGTAACCGGGAATAATATAATAAATCACGCGATAGAAGGGAACGGGAGCTTTAACCGAGGTACGTTGCATTTCCGATAGCCGGAACAGCGTAGCTGCACGTAGAGCTGTGCACCTTCTCGTAACGTTCGTGTCGCCGGTGCACGGATCTCACGACTTCCATGTTACTCACACCATCCCTCTGTTACGATATTAACTGTCTACGATAATAGGATATTCGTTCTTCCGACCGAAAGCTCGGTTTCTCAAAAAAGCTAAACAGAATATCCTGGCCCTCTCGAAGTCGGTAGTAACTCGATAGACGATTATTTGCTGAATTACTCGCAATAATTTAAAAGTTGGAGAGAGAGAAGCGTCGGAGGGTCGTAAAACTCGATCTCTCAATAAATATCGAAGAGCTCAGCGCGAAATCGCAGGGACGCCTAGCGTTCCTTGGAAAGGGGACGAGTGTCCCGCGAGGCGGGTTCACCGCAGGCTCCGGGATGGATTCAGGGACCGTTTCCCTAGTCCGTAACCCCGCTGCGTCGCAGTTCCGTTTGTTCTAATTTTAATTAAAACCCTTTCTACAGAGGATTTCCGTGGTAATATCACGGCGAGACCCGGACCACCGGGGCCATACTTCATTGGGACACGCTCGACGTGTAATTGCTCCGCGTTGCCCTTTATTCCGCCCCGCCAACATGGTTCGGCCAATTTTATTCCCGTCCGCGATCCCTGTCCCGCGTATATCAAGCCGGCCACGGGCGTACGTGTAATTTTCATTAATATGTGATTTATCCCGGCGACGCGTGATTTACGGCGTTATATCGACGCCCGAGAGTCGCGTCGCGCCGTCTTCGAGAAACACAAGCTTGTTAGCTTCGATTACCGCGTCCGGGGCCTTTTCGACGTTTGCCGGTGAAAAGGATAACGATGTGGAATGAATCACGGCCGAGTTAAAAACCTATCTAATGTTATGAAAGGGAATTTTCCTCGATTAATTCTCCGGCTTTCTCTCGCGTCCGCCGTTCGTGGAATGACTCACGCGAGCCACGACGTCGGTTCCCAGAGGATATTAGTCAGCCCGCCGAAAAATGTCTAATCGGTGTAACGAGGGAGATAGGTTGGGACGCGGAGGTGTTCGAGGAACGCAAAATTCGTTGACCCCGCCCTCTTTTATTTTCCGCGCCGGGGCCCGAGTTCGCTCACATTTATTTTTCCCCGTGGAGAACTATCCTTCTCGTTGCCGGGGCCCTCGTTCTCCCTCCCCCCGTTGCGGCCAGTTAGCAGCAACGGGCGGTTTGCCGGTAAGGTCCGGTAACGTTTGTTACCATTGCTCGTTTAAATAATCTCGAAACATGCATCCGCGGGACGGAGCGGCCGACTCGTGGATGGCTTTACGATCGGCCCTCGTCGTTAATTAAGAGCTTGTAATTATTTAGTGGAGACGCTAGCGCACCCCCGCCGGCATCGAAGCGGTCCCGCTCCCTTGGCAGGCTTGATTTACATTCCTGCGAAGAATGCGAAAGGCCTCGCCTTCCTTTGCTCTATTTTCTTTTTTCTCTCCTTTCCGCCGCCCCCCGTGCCCCGCGACCGCCGCCGCCGCCGTCTCTGCCCCGTCTGCTAGTCCAGTTACACTCACAGCATCCGAGGCCTCTTTCCAGGCTCACGACTCATGTCGGCGAACAACGAGGACAAGACCGATGGCGACAGACACCATCTTAAATATTTATTTTTCTAGAGCGGCGCGTACGTATTTCAATGAAACTAACGATTTAGGGGACGATACGCCTCTCCCGGTCTTCTATTAAATTTCATCGATAGTACACAGTATATTTTTTATCGTCCGGAGATTTACCAGGTGAATAAAACTTGATTTTCCAATTAGAGGCGGTCGCGGAACACGCGAACGGAACGAGAACGGTATCGAGCGGGTCGCGTTCGCGTAAGTCCCGAGGGACGCTAGCCGGCGGAGATAAATCAGCCGGGACGCCCGGTGAAATCGACGGAAACACGATTCGGCGCGATCAAAGGACCCTCTACAAATTGAAACAAATCAGCCGGCTAATAATAATTAATCCGCGGGCCGCATTAATTATCGAATGCCGGGCCGACGTCCACCTCCTCTCGTTTTCCCCCGCACGAGGGCCCGGGGCTTGCGCGCATGAAACCTCTCGTTGCCGGGCCCTGCGCGAGGGCCCGCGGGGCACGAGAACACGCGCGCGTTTTTGCGCGACCCGGACCCGAGCCCCGCCGGTATATAAACGCGATAATGCGAGCCGGGACGCCGGCCGATACCGAATGTTGAGCTCTCAATTACCCCCGTAAAATTATGACGCGCCCTCCAACCCCCTTGGATATCTCTCTCTCCGTTGCGTCTACCTAACAAAGTGGCCTCTCGAAGACGGTGGGAAGAGAGATTAGGGCCCCGGGCCCGGCCCAATCGCGTCTTCATTAGCGGCTATTAATTGTCAAAATGTGGCACATAATTCAACGCGTGCGAACCGAGCCGGGCCACGGCTTCGGCCTAACGCGGTCGATTGATTTCTAATGAGAACCACCTCCGGCCCTTGCACTCCTTTAAAGTGAGTTTATGGCACGGAGGGGTCAATTTCATTGAGCACAAATAAATTCTATATTGAATAACAACTCGTTCTTTGGATTTTCATAAGAACTTTATCGGAAGACTCCGCCACCTCTTTTATTAGAAGCCATTGAAACGTAACGAGACACGCAAACTGTACGCAACACAGTTGCATTGTAATGAGAGAAAAAAGCACCGCCGATGACTTCCTGACTCGATGACCGTGTATCCGACGCGACGTAATCGGTGCACGTCTCGAATGACGCGGCACCTGTCCTCCTCGAGCTACCCCCGCGTGGAACGACGACAGCGTGTGGTTCTTTGAATGAAAATTCTGCAGGAATTAAAAATTGTTGAGACTGACTAAGCTTAATTAATTCGATATAAAGCGAATTCAGTGCTCCATGAAACTGTACAATTATTGTAATTGATAAGAACGCGTGGAACGACGACAGCGTGTGGTACTTTGAATGAAAATTCTGCAGGAATTAAAAATTGAGGCTGACTAAGCTTAATTAATTCGATATAAAGCGAATTCAGTGCTCCATGAAACTGTACAATTATTGTAATTGATAAGAACGCGTGGAACGACGACAGCGTGTGGTTCTTTGAATGAAATACATATAATGAATACCCGATCTGGCAGAGGATTTTAGTGCTTTTCCGATGAAATACATCTACTTTTATGGATTTTAATCGAATTCGATGAGTTCTTCCTGACCTTATTCGATACAAGTGGACTTATATCCGTTCAAGATGGACGATCCCGGAACGGACGCCTATATCCAGGTATAACTCCTAAAATACAAATCTGGCAGCGGATTTTCGTGTTTTTCCGATGAAGTACATCTACATTTATTGATTTTAATCGAATTCGATGAGTTCGTCCTGAATTCATTCAATGCAAGTGGACTTATATCCGTTCAAGATGGACGATTCCGGAACGGACGGTATATCCAGGTATAACACTTGAAATACCTGCAGGAATTAAAAATTGTTGAGACTGACTAAGCTTAATTAATTCGATATAAAGCGAATTCAGTGCTCCATGAAACTGTAAAATTATTGTAATTGATAAGAGGGGCTATTATTTGTTTATCGATAAGGTAAAAGATTGCATTATGAAAATTCGTTGATAGTCGAGAAAATCCTGTCGTTTATTAGCTGCGGCACTCTTCGCCCCTCTTAAATATACCGTAATCGGAACGAAAAATCATCGTTCCCCGTGTATCGTGACGTGTGTGTGAACCGTTTGCGTGCCCGGTTACGTCTCAATGAATGCCGGCCGCGAAGTCGAGGGCCGGGGAATTATTCTTGCCAACTCGCCAAACCATGCTTATACATACTTACGTGTAGATACAAACAAATTAGTCATTAACCCTGATTGGAGCAACTGGTACGTATCGGCACTTCAAAGGATTCTCAACAATTACTGTTTTTAGTTAGTTTATTTTCATGATTTCCGAGAACGTCTCTCTCGGGGACTTAAAATAACGAACAATTTCCTGAAATAGTTGAGACCGCAGGAACTGGGAGTTCTCAGGGGGAGGATGATTCACAGTCATCGCGTCTAGGCTTTTACACGCGTGTACGTATGTGTGCGTGGGCGTGCGAAGGGAACGAGGAAAAGCAGACTGGTTGTTCCGAGCGATCGCCCAGCGAAATTTGTTTACAAGAAACGCGAGATTGTAACGCGCTTCCCCCTTTTTGTCCGACGGCAGGCAGTAGAGAGACGCGGGATCATCGGATCGGAAAATCATCATCCGTCGTTTCCTGCAATTACCTTAGCCACTGTATACCTTCTGCACAAAAGCGTTCGCGTGTGCGTCTCCGCCGCGGTCATCGTGTGCGTCGGAAAATCATCATCCGTCATTTATTTTCCTCGTCTCCCTCCCCCCCTCTTCCTTCTTTCTTACCGTTCGCGTATAGCATCGAGCCCATCTTCGCGTGCGTGATCCCGGGTGCCTCTGCGTGCGGATCGCATTTCGGTGTGCGTTCACCGCACCGGGGGTTGGAGAACGATATCGTTCTGTTCCGGATAGTACGACCGACGCAAAAGTGGCTTCTCCTCTTCGTTTAATCCACGCTCTTTTACCCTCCGCGCTCGTTATTCCTCCCTTCCGTACGCCGCGCGTCGCCGCGGCCGGCATTATCGTGACTCGCGGAAGAGCCTCCGAATTAAGAGTAATTCTAAAGTAACCACGGGGATCCCGCGATCCTCCTTAGGACATCATTTACGCACAGACCGTGTATAGGCTCGGAATAACCGATGAGAAACCAGTGGACTTATCATTTCGCATCTGATCGGTACAACTTCTTTTCTGAGTCATTGAAAACGCGAGTTTAATTCAGCTAATTGATATAAATTATGCCCGTAGAATAACTATTGTTCAATTAAGCTGATGGAAATAATTTGCCTCTATCTTTTATGCATAGAATTCTTGATCCTTATTTTTCAGTACTAGAACATAATTGCAAACCACCTTATCTGCGCGTGTATAAATTGTTAGAACAGGTCCTGTGACCGGTTAAGTCATGTAAAGGGGATGATGCTTGCGGAAATGTGACACGTAGAACAAAACTGACGGACCTGGCGTGACTAGCGAGTGTTGGGTGTGGACGCTGCTTGACTAAATATAGACCTACATCAAGGGTGCAGGTAACTTGAGCATTGATAATTAAATACAATCTTTTCATAAATTATGGATACATCGATTTAAAAAATACATGTACGATATTGTTTTCGCAATTTAATATTCTTACTGACTGAGTTTATTTATTGTACCTGATGGAAGCCAAGGTAACTTTCTATGCTGTGAGTGGCGAAGAACACTTCCCCGTCGCAGGTCAGTATGAGCAGAAACCCGTTCAGCGCCTGTAACAGACGAATTACACTTCTTTAGAAACCAAAATTCCCCCAAATTAAAAAATATCACATCGTTTCATTCAGGGCTTTGATTAAAAAGTGGAACAAGGGTTGTCTTGACAAAACTGTAAATACATTTCCTTAAGTTTGGAAATACAGGGTGTCCCAGAAAAAGTGTTAGAGCTGGAAATGGCAGACTGGGAGGGTGATTCTGAACAACAATTTCCTTTGGCAAAATGTGAAATGGGGCTTGGTTTTTCGTTTACAGTTTAAAGTTAGTTAGAAATTAGTCATGATTTGAAAATTAACAAATCCTAAACATTGAACAGCACGTAAGGAGTTAGAAAAAAATAATATCGTCACGGTATTTACGATGGTACACTGAGAAAACGGTGATTTGATAAAAATTGGAAATTGATTACCAAAAAATATTTTCTGTGAGTAATAAATACGTTCCTTTTGTGTTTATTAGAAATCTATATAGTAATTCCTACATAGTAATAATAATTACTATCCAGAGTTACTAATTCTTACTGGCCCTGGTTAGTGATTTCTAATATTCAGTTTCTACATTTTCCTTATATTACTTTACTTTATTACTACGATATATACTTTTATAATACTACACGCGATTTATATTATTTCATATATAGATTAAAGATTTTATTATATTATATAATTCGGTAATTTCCTTTGAGTTCAATAAGTAAAAATTATACTAAGCATACAAACGAATTTTACCTTTAAGTTTAGCAATCATTAATTAAATCCAAACGTGTTTCAAGATTACTATTCAAATATAGTAATTTTGACTTAAATATGCAATAAATATTGCTAGAATTTTGTGGCTTGGTTTTTTTCAGTGTACGACTCGTCTCTTTGGAAAATCGAATTGAAATTCATTCCCTTTTTGAAAACATGGGCGAGAGCGTCCCGGAAAGTTTTCCTATCTATCGAATACCAAAACGAGCTCGGAACTCGAACGCCGCGCCGTATCGAGGCCCGAAATATCCGTCCTAGTTTAAACGACTCTGGAGGGATGAAACGGTAGCGCGGGGGCGTCGTCGTTTTAAGTGCCCGTCGGTCTGTTTCCGAGCTAAACGTGTATTGTTTTGTTTTATTTCGATCCGTTGCCGTAGGTGCCGGTGCCAGGCACGTTGGTACGGATTTTATTGGTCGGAAATATGAAGAAGCCTTGGCGCATTCAATTCTTCTTACTTCAAATTCGTAATAATTTTCCCCCGGAATAATTTTACCATTGAATTCGGTGTTTGGAAGGAAAAGAAACATTCAAATTTTTGAAGTGAATCGAACATGAAGAGAAGACTATGAGCTTGCGGGTTGCTTATAATAGAGGTTCGCCGAAATCCATTTCTGGGCTAGGGACACCATAAGCGATAAAGTGAGGAGCATGGCTATCGTAGCGATCGCATGCGCGGCGGATGCTGCGATTTGATTGGTTAATCCGAGGGGTGGGTTTCTTTCTCGGCGGTTACGTCAATACGGATCCGGGCGAAGGGTGAGTTACCCCGAGCTTCAATCGAACCCCTGTACCACGTACATAAGCCATAATAGGATTTTCTCGCTCCTTCCCCTTGAAATGGCCGACTTGGCCATTTCTGCAAACCGCGCCATGTCCCATGGGATTTCGTCTACTCGTCGCGATTGCATTTCATCTAAAACCATTTTCCTAATAAACCAATTCGCTCGGCAATTAAGAATAACAAGAAGAATTGCTAGAGAAATCAGGATTGAGCGTATGGTACTTCGAGGATCGAAAACTTTTAAGCGGAATCTGCATTCGTTACTTGAGGGCGGAGCGGTAATCCAGGAAGAGCAGCGAAGGGTGAAAACAGGGAGAGAGGACGACGACTGAGTGAAAATCGAACGATTTTTATTTCTCGCGTGTGCTGACCGGCAGGGCGAATCAGTCGCGTGCCTAGTGTGCGCGAGTACTCGCGTGTTCCGTCCAAGCGTGAACTTCTAATACCCCTTCATCCTCACCTTGACTCTCGTGTATTAGCGGGTCGCCAATAATACTTCACGCACGAAATCTTTCCATTTTGTTCGCTCATGCAAGCGGCCAGAAGTCATGGGCACGGACACGACCGGCCGGTATGCAGATCCTAGAAATAACTAGGATCGAAATTACAGGCTCCCCGCGACCTATCACTGTCTCCCTCGTTCCTTCTCCGTTCTCCTTTACTCCAGGTCCCTCGCACCTTCCGTGCAATTTTCCGTTCAGGCCTCGTGCCCATTGTTAACACGTTTAAACCGCACGTGAATGTATCGTTAGAGACTTCGCGCGCTCAAATTGCGAGCTTGCGCAAAGTGAACGCTCGAAAATTTCCGTCCCGAGATGCTGAACATTTTCGCGACGCCGAACTCGACGATTGACAATTTGAAACTTTGAGCACAGGAGATGGACGAAGAGCTCGGGGATCGATTATTTCTCGAATTGGGCGTTTTCTGATGAGAATTGGCTCGGCTGTAGCGACGTACGAGATCGGGAAAACGTAAATTGTACGCGGGAAGAAGGGAAACGTGGCAAGAACTGATATACGAGCTGATTAGATTGCGGCTCGAAAAATTGGGAGCGAGTTACGTGTGCGGAAACTTAAAAGCAGCTTAGTCGAAATAATAAAGGAACTATAAATTCTGACTGTGAAGTGGCACGCGAGTTGCGCGCTATCAATCCGAGCGAGAGTTTTGCGAAGTGGCGATCATGAGAAACGTGATATCCCAGTTGCGTTAACCTTTTTTACCCGTATTTTTCTCTTTCTTCAAGAAAAATTCTCGACGTTCTCCGTTGATCGCCCGCTACCGATTAAGAGAAATAATAAAGAGAAAACTAATCTGTAAATGAAATGCTCTCGATAGGAGAATTCTGCAGACAAAATGTTGCACGCGTTAGTAAATCCGTTTAATATTAAATAGCAATTTGTACCTCTACTTTCCCTAGCTCACCCGATAACAGTCAACAATTTATAATGAATTTAGATAACGAGATACGCGTTATTATGTATTAAAATAATTACAGTATCATCCTCGTTAATTCGCGTGAAAACCTGAATAAATTCGCTTTCCGATACGTATACACATAAATCAGATAATCGACACACGGTTTCTTTCGCAGAATTTCATAAATACGAATAGGACGAGCCACCATCCCGGCAAGAATACGTTTAACAGCTACTAAATGCAATTACACCGCGATTTAATTAACACATAATTCACTACGTGTCAGCAATTAATACAGCGGGTTGCATAAATCAGCGGAATAAGCAGCTCACACCGGCCCCTTTCCCTCTGACAATACATGAATAATATCTGGTACACGCGATACCTCCAGATCGCGATTTTTCTACAAAGGCTGCTCGTAATTATATTTCACAGGGCCCAATTCGCGAGTTCACGACTCGTCGCACTCGCACTTGAACCAGCCGACCCGAAAGCTTTCGAGCTAAACGCCCACGAATTTGTCACACGCCGATAAACCCCGTTCCGAGCGAAAAGAAATCCAACGCCGCGGCGGCAGTCGCTGGGAACGCGTCGACGTCTAATCGCGGTTCGCCTACTTCGTTGAAATTCAAAACACCTCGAGCGAGCGATGTTCGCCAGGGCGGAAGAATCTGTCCGGTCTCGTTTCGCGTGCGAGCTCTGAAAG
>SMSR01013040.1:0-32527 GCA_019453355.1 Ceratina japonica | reverse complement strand
TCAATCGACCGATCGATCGTCGAAACTTCGAAATAAAGCGAAATGCACGTCAAGGGTCGCGTTCCAACGCAAACTTGTTCACGGATGACAACAGTATTCGCAACTTTCGTCTGTGACACTTTTCCCCGTCCCCGACGTTTAACGAGTTATTTACAATAAATCGAAATGGACATAAAGGAAATTGACGGTGATTCCTTGTTTCAGCGACAAAGCGAGCAGGTCGGGAGATTCGGTTTCCGCGCGAGCGGTTTCGAGAAAGCGAACGGAAAGGGGGCGGCCGGGGGAGAGGGAGGAAAAATGGAGTCACCGGCGGTGCGGAGAGAGAAAGCGGATAGTCAATTACGGGAGAGCACGCGCGTTTCGTACGCTCGTTGGCTGCTGCCCTTTGATCCCTTTTGCGCGAGCGAGACGAGAGGAGGTAACGGGTCAGATTTGCGATTAAAACGAGGTCTTTGCCGGAAACCGATGCCGCCCGATCGATCCTACCCGTTTCCCTTCGACCAAATGGACTTCTTTCGACGGAACGATATCTTTCGCTTCGAGATCGACTGGTCCCGAGACGAGCCTCAGTAGTGCAGGTCGATCGCTGGTCGGACGATTTTCGCCGTTGGCGCAACGCCATACGTACGTAACGCGCACGTTTTCCTCGACGGACGGGCTCGGCCAAAATTGCCAGGAAAAAGGCCCTACCGTCCCCTTCCACCAGGAATCGGCTCGATCTGACGAATACCAGAGGAGAATCTGGCAACTCTGGGCTCGACGCGATTAACCGAAATAATTGGAAACGCCTGAANGACTTCCGCGGTCAATCGACCGATCGATCGTCGAAACTTCGAAATAAAGCGAAATGCACGTCAAGGGTCGCGTTCCAACGCAAACTTGTTCACGGATGACAACAGTATTCGCAACTTTCGTCTGTGACACTTTTCCCCGTCCCCGACGTTTAACGAGTTATTTACAATAAATCGAAATGGACATAAAGGAAATTGACGGTGATTCCTTGTTTCAGCGACAAAGCGAGCAGGTCGGGAGATTCGGTTTCCGCGCGAGCGGTTTCGAGAAAGCGAACGGAAAGGGGGCGGCCGGGGGAGAGGGAGGAAAAATGGAGTCACCGGCGGTGCGGAGAGAGAAAGCGGATAGTCAATTACGGGAGAGCACGCGCGTTTCGTACGCTCGTTGGCTGCTGCCCTTTGATCCCTTTTGCGCGAGCGAGACGAGAGGAGGTAACGGGTCAGATTTGCGATTAAAACGAGGTCTTTGCCGGAAACCGATGCCGCCCGATCGATCCTACCCGTTTCCCTTCGACCAAATGGACTTCTTTCGACGGAACGATATCTTTCGCTTCGAGATCGACTGGTCCCGAGACGAGCCTCAGTAGTGCAGGTCGATCGCTGGTCGGACGATTTTCGCCGTTGGCGCAACGCCATACGTACGTAACGCGCACGTTTTCCTCGACGGACGGGCTCGGCCAAAATTGCCAGGAAAAAGGCCCTACCGTCCCCTTCCACCAGGAATCGGCTCGATCTGACGAATACCAGAGGAGAATCTGGCAACTCTGGGCTCGACGCGATTAACCGAAATAATTGGAAACGCCTGAACGTAGGCGGCGAAATTACGATTGAGCTGACCTTAGAGCGAAAATCGAGCGAATGGGAATAAGTAAATTCCACTTAACGTCGAGAAAACAACGAAAACAACGAACGCGGTCTTACTAAANACGGGATCCCGGGACCCCGAGTCCGCGTGGAAACTCCGCGCGAAAATAACGTTCCGGCCGCGTGCGAGATTAATAAATTCCACCCGGGGGAGTCTCCTCCCGTTCTCGTCGATACCGTGGCCTGCCCCCGTGGGCGTAAATCCTTACTACGACGCGACCTTTTCGTTTCGACGCTTACGTCGATACCGTTCGAGAAATAAACGTGTGTACGCGTGCTTTTCTCAAGAAAAACGATCTCGGGAATCCTGTCGCTGCGCGCTCACCCTAAACCGATTCCCTTCGCGTCGTAAAGGGCGTGCAGCGAATAATTTACGAGCCACCGTCGTCCGAGCGCAACGATCGTCCGGATCCGACGGTCAGTCTCGTATCGAGCTAAGAAAAATCGAGCGATGCGAGTGGGTGAGCGAACGGGGAAAACCGACGCGGTGGATCGAAGGGTTCTTCGATTCGATCGAGGGTGGCCAGCGGGGATTTGCGTTTGGACGGGGACGAGTCGACGGGGCTGCCTCTGCGATTTCAACAAATTTGCTTAATGGTCAGTAATAATTGCGTTAGCCCGCGCGGTTCGTTTAATTCCAGCCCGCAGCCCGCTAGTCCGCGACGAGAATGGACCGTAATTTGAAAGCTTTTCGATTCCCCGGGACAATTATCCGTAGAATCGTTCGGCTACGAACGAATTTGTTCCTGCGTTCATTCGAAAGTACGATCCTTCCGTCGAATCTCCGATCGACGACGGATCGATGACGGGAACGAGATCCGCGTTATCGAAAATTTATCGGTCATAATTGGCGGCGAATCGGCGGGTATCGCGAAGTCGTTCGAGTCGCATCCACAGGTAGTTGATTTTGCCGGAGTGGCCGCGTTCCCGAGGATCACCGTGGAAGAGCTCCCGAAGAGAGCGGGAGAAAGAGAGAGACAGAGTGAGAGAGAAGGAGTGGGGGGAGAGAAGGAGAGCGCGCGGAACAGATGGCAACTAGTGGTTGGGTACGACGAGACGCCGAGGGAGAGCTGAAAAAAATTTCAGAGACCGTCGACGAGCGCACCGCTTTAATTAAATTCTCCGAGCCGCTTCTTTCGCAGGATTTAAACAACGTTCGCTCCGATGCTCCCCGGCTCTCTTTTTTTCTTTCCCGTTGTTTCGCAGCGAAATCGCGTTTATTTTGGAAAAAGATTCGCCAGTTCCATCAAAATAGAGTATTACTCGGAAAGATTACGATTATAGATCGGTTTCATCGAGCTTGTCCGCGGTTTCTCGCCCGAGGAAAGTCTATCTTCCATCTTCTATCCCTCTGCCTGTCAAAGCACTCCCGTCGCGCGAGAAGGAGCGAAAGGAAATTGGAATCGTTCCGAAGTCATTTTTCTTTCGTGTATCTAGTACAGTAATCCGGTCTTTGGAGCGGATCGTAGAATAGCTCTACGAACCGGTTCTTGGCCGTGGCCTCGATCGGCGATAACGTAATTAGCGGCTCGAGCTCGAAAACCGGAGCGAATGTGTAATTAATAACGATTTCCTTTAATCGGGCGACGATAAGTGTCATAACGTTACGTGGCGCGTTGTCAGGTCGGTAAAGAGTCGAATCGCATCGCTCCCACTCGTTTATATCGCCGTTATCGCGGTGTCACGCGAATCTCCACCGACCAACCGACCACCTACCTACACAATACCCCGTGGATCTTTATGGAACCAGTCATGCAACTTTAAGTATACATATACCGTCGCGACGTTCGATACTGCACGAAAGAAATAGCTGTGGTTTCGACGGTATCGAAAATGTAGTAACAGATTTCCGAGATCCTCGCGATATCCACGATCGAAGGAAAAAGGCGAACGAGCACGGTGTTTCCAGGAGATCGTTAAATATTCCATCGACTAGCTTCCGGTCCTTTATTAAATTAAATTAAGTCGAATCGAACCGCGCGATTCCTAGGACAATATCGCCCCGACGCTAATAAATAACGCTTCGGACCGAATCTCGTTCACGGAAAAATCGATCAACACCGAGAACGACTTTATTACGATACAAGGTAAAAGTACTTGTTTCCTCGCCGCGATTGTCGCAGAACGAATACGCGTTCCGGGAAAAACGATTTCGCTCCGCGTTTTCGTGGAACGCGGTTCATTACATTTCTTTCTGCTTCTGTTCGCGAATTCTCGATCGTTTCCGTCGTGCGAAATTGAAAAACGTTTTTGAATTCTCAAATGGAAAACGTTCGTCAGATTCGACGACGCGCTTTCCGTGGACTTTGTCGGCGAACGCGAATCTGCCATGTTCGCTCATTCCGCTATTCCCGAGCTCGACTCTCACCCCCGGGAACGCAAGATCTATTATTTAGGACTGGAGCGGGTTCGGACGCGAGCCTATTTATCATCCCTCCGACGAGTCTGACCCAGACACCGCGTCCGTCTGCCTCTCCTTAACTCCGGTCAAGCGGCTCCGAACAAAAGATTTCACTTAAGATCAAATACCAACCGCGCGTCATTTCTCCTTCTTCCTCTGTTTTACTCTCGTAGTTCGATCGAACGCGTTCCGCGCCGAAAAGAGGCTCCTTTATATTAATCTGATCGGAGTAGGACGGCTAAGAAGAGAAACGCGAACGAAGGGGCGTCCGGGCTATTTCGGTTCCCCTTCCCGCGCGTGTCCGTTTTTAAGGACGCAGAGGGTGAAATTCTCTCGCGATACGTAATCCACGAGCCTACTACGAGCGTCTTTTGTCTATCGGACGTCCTTGGCGAGGGAATCCGGAGGAGGATGGAATCGGGGTCGGCGCGCAGCGTGGCCGGCGATAAGATGCGTCCTATAGCTGGCGTCTATCTATATCCAGGGATAGGGAGATGTAATCGCGAGGGAGAAGGCACCCCTCCCGTCGTGCCGTTGGCACGGGGCGCAGGGTGAATCGCGATAGAATCGCCGTGGAGGTGGCCCGAGCTCTGTACCGTACAACGAACAACCTCGTCGACGCGGATCCATTCTAATCTTGGAAGACGATTCCTCTCGGTCTCGAAGCGACGCAAATACTCGGCGACGCGGGGGGACGTACGGCGAAGGGTCGGTAAATTTCGCGTCACGTTCGTTCAAAGAGAAGCGTCTCGTTCCACGTGGAACCGAAATTATGTAACGAAACGCGGAGGCGTTCGATACTTATTCGCGTGGGACGTGTCGAGATTTGTGGGACTTCGAGCCTCTAGTGTTTGCGCTTCGAATGTGACCTCATAATTGCTCCTAATACGTCGCGTGCGAAAAAAAATTGAATCAACGAGATGATCATCTGTAACTCGCTTATAATCATCTGTCAATACGTCGCGTGCGAAAAAAATGAAATCAACGAGATAATCATCTGTAACTCGCTTATAATCATCTCGTTGATTTCATTTTTTTCGCACGCGGCGTATTAGGAGCAATTATGAGGTCACATTCAAAGCGCAAACACCAGAGGCTCGAAGTCCCACAAATCTCGAAGCGTCCCACGCGAATACATAAGTATAATAGTAAAGAGAATAGTAATTAATCTCTCGTCGACTTTAGAGCGCGAGGCATCGTAAGCTTTTCTACGACGCGTTTAACGTATGCGGAGACTATCCTGATTCAGCGAAGTTCCAGCATCGAACGGCGGCGAGGACGGGGGATGATCCAACCCCCTCGCGCACCACAGCTCGAGAGCACACCGCGATAACGTAGCCACTTTACAGCCTCGAACGAGAACGACTCGTTTCCCTGCTGCTGCCTGCCTGCCTCCCTCCTCTCTCTCGTTCACCCTTCGCGATTAATTCGACGTGTTGCTGCGGCAACTACGGTGTCAGCGTTATTGCCCGTTCTTCTCTATCGACGAGATGGAAACGTGAACGGAACGGCCAACCGGGATGCAACGCTCTTTTTTCCTGACCGAGCTAATCCCCTGATTTCCAATTGCCACTCGTCGCCGGGACGTCAAGGATCGAGAAGGGAAAGTCAGAGGATCCAGAAACGAGGATCGAACAGGTATCAGAAAATCACGTGCGTATTTTGACTGCGAAGTAATCCGGATGCGTATTTCTTTGAATCAGGAAGACTGGACGACAGGTCGATCGCAAACGACACGACGACTCTCAAAGCCCGCGGCCGGTCGATCCGCTTTAATCGACGGGTGTAATTACGCATCGTATCCACGTGCGTACACCCTTCGTTTCCGGTAGTGGAACTGGGCTCGTCGGAATGGCGACCCAGCGACAAACGGCGGCCACGGGAACGTCTCGCGGATTTACAACCGACGCAACGGACTATTCGGAGCTTAGCGGAGGTCGGATAAGCTAATCCCGGGATATTTTCGACGATTAAATATGCGAAGAACGTCGTTTGGACCCGTGCTCTCGGTAGTACGCTCTAACGTCGTCTAGAATTTAGAAATTGGCGAAAGGTATCCTCGGTATTTATTATTAAATCCACGCCATGGGATGGGAAAAGGGGAAATAAAGATGAAGACGTTCGCGTGTTATACTCTTTACAGCGTGGCATCTCCTCGGAGCTAAGGAAAACACGTGGGGTAAATACAATAAAAAACGAGTACGAGGGGATGAAACGAAGAAAAAGCAGCTGGAGGGTGGCGCGCAATCGCGAACAACGCGGACGATACGGGCGAGCGAGTGGTTAGGGTTAGGCAACGGGACGTCCGAGAACGAGCGGCCAGATTGCGACGTATGTACGTACGTACGGGTACGAGGCACGAATCGCGTCGTCGACGGAGCACGTGGACGGAGAGGGAACGTCGCGAACAAGGGCACCGAAATTACGACGGCCACCGAGGAGCAACCCGTCGACCGGAGCGACGGAGAAAAAAGATGTCTGCGAGAAAGGAGGGGACGGCGGCGACCGGATAGAGGGGCGCCGCGGGGGTGGAAGCCAGAGAGGAAAGAGCAGAAGTGAAAGCCGCGGACGAGGATGAAGTGGGACGAAAGCTTCGGGGGACGGAGAGAGAGAGAGTAAGGGGTCGCGAAAGAGAGGAAAGTTGATGGGAGCGACGAGCGGCGATGCGCTATCGCGAAACCCTGGAAGCAGCGGCAGGGAACGCGGTACGACGCCGGGGTCGGCGCTATCGATTGGACTCGGCGGCGTTTCCTCGGCGTCGCTGTTTACCCGCGCCTCTCTCCGTCTCTCTCTCTCTCGCTCTCTCGTCCTCCCGTTCGCACTCGCGCCAACCTCTTCCATCATCCCCGTCTTCTTTCCCCGCGGATTCGCGTTCGTACTTTCCTCTTCTCTTCCACGCTTCCCGCTCGAGTATACGCTCCGCTTCGCCCCGTCTTCGTTCCACCGGAAGCTTCTCAACCGGGCATCCCCGTTCCGGGGCTCTCTGTGCGCGCGTGCCACCCCCTTTCCATTCGACGCGGTAACAGGTGTTGCTCCGGCTCCGAACTCGTACAAAATCGATGGCCGAGAGCCACATCGGCGTCGCTGTCGAGGGGTGGATTATTCCACCCTCTCTCGCTCGGCTTCCTCGTTCCTCCGCCGGTTCCCGAGCTTTTCGTCCGTGTACGTATATACGCGCGTTTGCATATACGCGCGCGTCGCCGGAAACCAGGCGACGGAGGTATACAACGGAGCAAAAGCGAGACGGAGAGGGACGACGGAAGGGGCGAGCGTGTGCGCGCACGGGGGTGAACGAAACGAGACGGAGAGACGAGACGGAGAAGGACGCGCGCCGCGCAGGGGTAGAATCGTGTAGGGCGGACGAGAGAGAGGGTAGAAAGGGATGGCGCTCTTGCCCCGGGGGTAGACGACGTTATCAACTGCGCGGCGTATATACGTACGCGGGACAGGGAGGAAAAAGCGAGAGCGAGGGGGTCGAAGGAGTATTGCGGACAACGGGAGACGCAGCGCGCGTCGAGGGGTGGCAGCGAAGGGGAGCGAGAGATGGCCAGGCCGGGACGGGAGAGAGCCGGAGAGGTGCAGAGAGCGGCGGAGCTTGGAGAACGCTTGCGCGGGGCCCTAGGACGATGGACGTCGAGGCGACGAAGCGACGAGGGACGCGGACGCGGAGCCCTCGAGGACGCTGCATCGGCAGTTGCACCCCAGCCACACCCGGTACCGAGCCATGTAGTCGGGCTACCCTCCACCGCGATACACGGCGGACAATTGTTGCTTCTGCGCCCACAGGTGGTACATCTTCGTCTTCGATTTTCGCGAGCGTAGTAGACGTAGACGACGCCGAGCCCGGTCCCCGGTCGTTCGCGAGGAGCTGCCGACCGTGTCGTAAAAGTGTGCGCGAACCGACGCGGCGATCGACTTGTCGCCCCGACCAGCCTCGGCCAACCGACGTCAGGCTCGCGTCGTCGCTCGTTCCGGATTCGGTTCCGCGAACGGCGCGCTGCTCTACCCGTCTCCGTCGCCGATAAGTCACCGCCTTCGGACCGTTCGGCGTGCCGTCGCGCGCAGTGCGGGTCTCGTGTTCGACGCAGCAGCCCTGTGGAGAAGACCGAAACGTCGCCGTCGTCGTCGTCGTCGTCGTCGTCGTCGTCGTCGTCGTCGTCGTCGTCGTCGTCGTCGTCGTCGTCGTCGTCGTCGTCGTCGTCGTCGTCGTCGTCGTCGTCGTCGTCGTCGTCGTCGTCGTCGTCGTCGTCTGAAACCGAGTAAACGGAGAACGTCCATTGCGACCCTCTCGTATACTACGGCTACGTGGACGTCGAGCGTGAACCGCGCGTCGACGGACGAATGTACGTTTCTACTACGCGTGTATCCACCCCTATTTACGCGAAACGCTGTTTCCAAGCTCCTCGGGCGAAGCGAATCGGGTCAAATCGTTACGAGCCGCCGTCGTCGTCGTCGTCGAGAACGGCGAAGAAAAGTGGAAGAGGAGAACGAAGGGAAAAACGTGCATAGGTCGTGGATCGCTGGGAGGCCGTTGAACAGCCGCGCGAGGGCAGAGTTGTAGCTTCGCGCGGGTTCCTGGTCTCTCGCGGTGCCGCTGGCAAAACCGGTGCCGTCCGGGGGTAGAAACGAGGCGAACTAGACGGATCGAAAGTGCGGGACGAAGACAGCGCGAGAGAGAGAGCAGCCAGGAGCGAGGGTGGTGATTCCGCGGCGAAGGGATCGTTTCTGGGTGGATCTCCGACCGATAAAGGAAAACGAGAGGCGAACGGGGGGGAAAGCGAGGGGGAGGGTGGGTGGGTGGCACCGCTTACCGGAGGGAGTTATCGACTACACGCGTAAGGCGACGCGCACACATACGGATACACAAACATCGCGGACCTGTTGTCCAACTTGTTGCTCGTCCCTGCGAGAAGGCGCAACTTCGTCGCCTCGCTCTCGTCTCATCGCGATCGCGCACCGCGACGCTCTCCGAGAAGAGACCCTCGGCGTAGCCCGTTCGAAGGTCGTATAGCCGGGAAAGTACGGCGACCCGCGGGGAAGGCTCGTCGCGACGAACGAGGAAGCGAACGAGAATCCGCGTTCGGGTCGAGACACGCCCGGTTCCCGCGAGCCCGTCGATAACCGGCGAACGCCGGAGGAAGATCGTCGTCGTCGTCGAAGCCCGAGGAGGGGGTCAACGGTCTGCGAACGTCGTGCGAGCTTTATTATGCGCGAGAAAAAGATTTACTCGGGGAACCGCGATCGCCAGAGGCCAGAGGAAATGGAAGGCAGGGCGAACGGCTAGGCGAACGACGCCGCCGCGTATCTTAAATCTTCCACCCGCGAATACAACGAAAGCAATACTACAAACAAGGTAAAGCGACGAAAGGAGCGAATCGGAGGAGGATTCTTTTTCTCCGCGTCCCGCAAACTCGAGTCCCCGAACGATTTTTGCTCGGGGGAAGCCCGAGATTTTTGACGCCGAGCGAGCACCGTCGTCGAGGATTCATTCTTCCGAGTCTACTATCTCGATCGGCCGAGTCTCGCATCGTTTTCATCGTGTTTCGAAGAGTATTTTAATATAAATTTACACGCATACCGGTTACACGCGCGCGCGAACGTAGCAGCGAACGTAGGCCCGTTTCGTGCAACGACACCTAGGATTAGAAATAGTCGCCGATCGTGAGCCCGGACGGAGCGGAGTTCAGCGGAGATCGGGCCGTGAATTGTACGTTTCAACAATCGATACCGATGCGCCGCTCGGATCACTCCGAATCAGTTAATTCCTCTCTTTAACGAGGAGGAACAGACGAACAAGAGAGCGAAAGGACGAAAGAGAGGAATCGGCCGGAAGACTCGTCCAACGGCGGACACCGAATTTAGCCGACGAGCGGACCAACTAAACCGGAGGATCGGCCGATCGACAGCAAAGCATCGATCATAAGATCGACCGCGATCCTCGTGGCTGGAAGACCGTTGAGCAGACATTTTGCAGTCTCGAACCGATCGTCGTTTGTTCGGCGCGCGACGAGATCGGACGCTCACGGGACACTCTCTCTCTCTCTCTCTCTCTTTCTCTCTCTCTCTCGCAGGACGTTCCTTTCCGTCCATCGGACGGAGACGACAAATCGTTGGAAATAAAAAAATCGTTCCTCGTTCGATGATCGAGAAGAGGATCGAGGGGGACGGTCGATCGGGATTTTGAGATTAACCGGAAGAAGGCTGAGCAGACAAAGCAGGCAAGATGCCGCGATGCTACATGGTGAAGAAAGCCTTGTGCAACAAGTACGCGGACGATGTTGCCAGAGAATACGCGACCTGGCACATCACCGCGACGCCATCACCGATGATCCTCCCGGCTCCGGTGTTGCCCACGGAACGGACCACGACACCCCCTGCTTCTCGAGGTACGTCCACGATTTCTTTTCCACCCGATCTTTAACGCGGGGAACACCTCGATCGATGTATTTTGTCGGAATGCGAGCTGCCGAACGCGAACCGCTATGCGACCGAAGATATTTGTTGGAAAACCTGCGGTATCGATTCGCCCTCTGCTCTAGGCCGTAGACGTGGTCTCTCCACCTCTAGAGTCTAAATGTATATCGTGTTTATCGTAGCTCTCGCGGTCGTGCCGGCGCGTGTTTTCGCCCCGGCGAGAAAAAATATTTTCCGTTTAAGAAATCTCGTTTTATTCTTTGAGATTCTTTTTTATATGCGAGTTAGAGATTTACGTGTTCTCGGGGAGAACGTCGGGCGAAACTCCTCGTCGAAGTCGTTAACGGAGCTAAGAAGATCGCGGATCGCGTTTAGGACTTGTTACGATGCAGACGGTACGCCTCGGCTCTCGCGGCGAAACCAGGCCGATCGAACGCGCCAAAATATAGCTGCATCCTCTCTACTCGTAAACTCGTTCAAATTATGTTTGACGTTGTTCCGAGATAATTAATTACGCTACAAATTACCGGAACTTGTTTACGATTCCGTGAGACAAGGGAAAGCGTTTCGCTGATTTCTACGATATCAATGTCATCTGTTATCAATTAGATCTTTTTGCAAAAGTAGAGATAAGAAAATCGTGGCATCTTTTTCGCGAACCGATCGAAGAAACTTCTCTGTCTCGAGAGAGAGAGAGAGAGGCAGAAAAAGAAAGACGACGAATTCACGAATCGAACCTGAGGTGGAAAAAAGCAACGTCGTCACTAGTAGAAATCGCGCAATTTCGTAACTGAGTTATTGCGAAATTTGATATTCGATGTTCCTTTTCTTTGTCGTCCATACTTGTCCCTTTTGACCTCGTTTCCAGTCTTCCTCTTCACACTCTTTTCGCAGATCTGCCGCGGGTGCGAAACCGACTACTTTCTCCTCCTCCTCTTCGGTTGTTAAATCTCGATTAAAAAGTCAAATTAAGAAATCGAGTTAGAGAGACTCCGCCGTCTCCGTCAGGCGTCTCGTTAATATCGCATTGTCGCGGACCGAAAGGAGCGAAACGGAACCGAAGACGCTTCTTCCAACTCAAAGTCATTTTCAATTGTTGCCCTTCGTTCCTCTACTTTTCTCACCGAGAGAATCAAGTTTTCGTCGAATTTCCGAACGTTTTCCTCTCTTATCGTTTCGGCAGATCTTTAGCTCCGTTATACGCGACGTACGAATTTCGGAAAATCGATGCACTACCAATTTTACCCTAAATAAACATTTAACTTTATAATTATGGGAATGAAATTTGCTATTTACTTGTGTATGTAAGCGTGGGTATAAGCGGGCACGTGTCGTCAAGTATCGCGTGGAGGAATCGGCGAAGCCTGCAGTTCGGAGAATCGTCAATCGCCCGAGCAGCCTCAAACTTTTATCTACAAAGTTTCGGATCTCTCGGACGATTACGGTTCGCAGTGGCTGATGCTAGTCATTGGCAGCGTTTGACACTCCACGCGTCGCTTCGGCGGCAACAATGTAGCCTAATTCTATCATTTTCGAATATAAAAACAATGCATGTAAAGTACAGTGTCGTTTTCCCTGATCGTTAGTGGAAAGGATCTTTTACAATCTCTTCCAATATAACTATGAAAAATATCTTCGTGTGCACCCGTAGAACATCACAGAACGCACTCCCAAACCGTAACGTTCAAGAAGAGGAAGGAGTACACCAGTCGCAGGAAGAAACCGCGGGACCCCGATTACGAGGCCAACATACCGATAAAGGTCACGGGTTCTTCCCGTAAAACGAGGAGCTACGCGACGCGGAGATCGGAAGCCGCTCGTGTAGCGACCGGCGTCGCCATATCGAGAAAAGAACCTGCCCGTACAGTGACGAACTTCGTCATACCGAGAAAGGAACCCGCCCGCACGGTGACGAACTTCGTCTCGCCGAGGAAAGAACCAGCCCGCACAGTGACGAACTTCGTTACACCGAGGCCGGACTCTCCCCGTACAACGTCGAGCTCCGCCACGTCGAAGACGGAACCGTTTCGTACAACAACCAGCGTCTCCGTATCAAGAACGGAACATTCCCGTACAACGAGTTCCTCCACGTCAAAGACGGAGTCGTTTCGTACAGCGACCGTCGCCGTGTCAAGGACGGAACATTCCCGTGCAACGAGTTCCGCCACGTCGAAGACGGAACCGTTTCGTACAGCGACCAGCGTCGCCGTGTCAAGGACGGAACATTCCCGTACGTCGTCGAGCTCCGCCACAACCAGGACAGAATCTCCTCGTACAACGTCGAGCTCCGCCACGTCGAGGACGGAATCTCCTCGTACAGCGTCGAGCGTCGCCATATCGAAGACAGAACCTCCCCGTACGACGGCGAGCGTTGCCACAGCGAGAACGGAATCGACTCGTACACTCACCGTCAGCGTCACCGTTTCAAGAACGGAATGTGCTCGTGCAGCGGCGAACATCGCGCCGAGGACGGAATCTACTCGCGCAGCAACGAACATCGCACCGAGGACGGAATCCGTTCGTTCGCCAACGAACGTCGTCGCTACACCGAGAACGGAACCATCTCGTACGACGACGAGCATCCCATGGACGGAACCTCCGCATATAGCAACGAGCGTCGCCGTAGCGAAAACGGAATCTCTCCGAACGGCGACGAGCTCCCCCACACCGTGGACGGAACCTGACCATGTAAATACGAGCATCACTTCACCATGGACGGAACCTGTTCGTACAGCGACGACCGTCGCCGCATTAAAAACGGAACCTCCACACGTCCCGACGATCGTCGCCGCGCCCCGGAAAGACGTTCCCCGTACGTCGTCGGTGATCGCTTACACGGGTTCGATGGGGGTCGAGATCGAAGACGACGCGACCGAGAACTCGAAATCGGTGGTGCCTTTCGCGGCTCCTAGTTCGCCACCGTCCAGGACGATCGTGCTGAGCCAGCGTCGGGGGACGTCGCCACCCGGAGAACCGTCTCCTCCTTTGCGCTCAACGAAGACAGGGGTGATATTCTATCAAGATGAAGATATGGGAAGAGGAAGCGTTCACGAGTCCAGTTCGAGAACGGGGATCAACAACCACTGCAGCGCCGTGATCTCGTTCGCGTCGTCGAAGTCGAATTCGTCGAAGGACAGATCCGCGGCTGAAACGGCGGCCGCTCACGATCTTTTGGAACTTTCAAGGTCGCTGCCTCCGCTACCACCGCCAAGCGTTGTCATCGGGCCGCAGAATGTGACCGAGTCTCCTGGTATGGACATCGAGGAGTTGACGGTCTACGAGTCGGAGCAACCGATCTACGAAGTGAACGCCATCGACCTGGTGAGCCCCGCGGCCCATCAGCAACAGCCGACGACAAGCGTGATCTACGAGTCCGGGGCGACGGTAGACGAGCAGACGGGCAACGTGTACATCCCCTTATCTCCGGTCCAGGAGATTCTGCTCACCTACGGCCCGTCGTCCATCCCGTGCCCGACGATCGTCACCCAGCAGCCTCCGCAGAAGCAGCCGAGTCCGCAGCAACAGCAATCCCAGCGGACGATGGACGCCGCGCCCCCGTTGACGCCGCCCATCTCCGAGTGCAGCAGCGATATCGAGAACAACAATCCCAACTCGCAACCGTGTCAGAAGGACAAGGAGGTGCAGACGGTGATCGAGCAGACGGAGGTGAAGCCGGCGAGCTATACTTATGATACTCTCCTGGTCGCGGATGGCAGATCTAAGCATAAGAAGAACGCTCCTAATCAGAAGGCGCAGGCGACTGAGCCTGTCGAGGCTCCGGAGACGACCAAAAGCGGACGCTACGTCTGTTGCGAGTGCGGTAAGTTTACGAGCGAAGTCTATTCGTAGATCAAAGCATATTGTAGGGAAATTTTTGATGAGCCGGTGGTGACTCTATCCGTCGATATCGTTCGTTTCCAGGTAAGCAGTACGCGACCTCGTCGAACCTGTCGCGGCACAAGCAGACCCACCGCAGCATCGACTCGCAGTCGGCGAAGAAGTGCATCCACTGCGGCAAGGCTTACGTGAGCATGCCGGCGCTGGCGATGCACGTGCTCACCCACAAGTTGACCCACAGCTGCGGCGTCTGCGGGAAAATGTTCTCGAGGCCGTGGCTGCTCCAGGGCCACCTGAGAAGTCACACCGGGGAGAAACCGTACGGGTGCGCGCACTGCGGGAAGGCGTTCGCCGACCGGTCGAACCTCCGCGCGCACATGCAGACGCATTCCTCGGACAAGAACTACGAATGCTGCAAGTGTCATAAATCGTTCGCTCTGAAATCTTATTTGAATAAGCACCTGGAGTCCTCCTGCCAGAGAGAGAACGACGATTCCGGCAACGACTCGAACTCGGCGCCTTAATAGGTTCGAACGAGACGAGTCGGCTGGTATCGTTAGCCGCCGATGCTCTTGCGTCTTTCGGGTAAGTTCCTCTACTTTCGACGGACGTCTGACTGCTGCAACTGAATCTTTATTAGCGTCTGAAATTATATGTGATGCGCTTGATTCTTTGGTTCCAGCTGATCCCCGTCGCGAGACGAACGCCCGTTCGGAATTCGTTTCGCGTCAATGCCAGTGAGTCAATTGAAATTCATCCCTAAATTCCTTCGAGGTAAACGGTAACAGCGAATTCGTTCCCTCCCGCTGTCCTTCGTTTCCAACTCCCAACGATTCCCGTCGATCGTCGGGAGAAGAGAAGAGAAGAGAAGAGGAGCACGAACGCAGCTGCAAGAGTACGCGTACGGACCACGGCGGTAAGTCGAGGTTCGACAAGTTTTGTTGGCGTGAATCGCGCGCGCGGTGCAATTTTTCTTTCGCCACGCGACGTTCCCATCGGCCGCGGCCGCTGCTCGATGAAACAACGTCCATGGTAATCGATTTTCTCGAGGCAACGAGACTTAAAAGGGATAGGGCACACAGGGCGTAGGAGGGCACGACAGAAAGCGATGCAGAGCAGCGCGACCAAAATCGATGAACCGGGTGCCATCGACTGGCTGCTATCGAGGGACCATCAAATTCCGACGATGACTAAAATCCATTTCGATATCTTCTAATCTCGGGTCGTCCCGATTCCCATGCATTCGGATCGACTCCGAGACCCGACGACGAGAACGATGAACAGATACTCAACGTTTGTCGACTTTTGTCGATGCGCCGATGTCCGTTTTGATATTCGGACACTTCCCGAGAGAATTTCTGTCCCTCCGTCTCGTTCCTATATCGTTTTCATACAAATTCCGTAGCTCGCGTTCTATTCTATTCGACGTTCTTTTACGTAGACGCGCGAACACGCGCCGCGATCAAACGGCACCCGTCCCGTTCGCGATCAGAAAAAGAATTGATGGGGGGAACGTTGAAAGTTACCGTCAGCCTTAACTCTCTCGACGAACGATTTCTCGCGAGAGTCCGATTCATCTAAGGCGTTACCCACAAAGTTCCGCCGCGACGACCCTTGCCGTGTAACACGGGGTCCGGGCACATCTCGAAGGTTTTCATCAACATTTCACGGAAACTGGACCACCTGTTGAACGCAGGAATGACCATTCCGGTGGCGAAAGGGTCGCTCGTTTCTATCCCCGTGAATTATAGAACGCGCTCCTGTAATTTGCTCCTTGTTAACCGCGCGCGAACGAGATATCGGAATTTTCGCGATTCTCGTTCGCGTCCAAGTCGTGCGACGCGTTCTTCGAGGACCAACGGAACCGGGGAACCCGCTCCGCGCCATCGTCTCTTCTAGTCAGCTCGCGATTCGAATTAAGCGTCCGACGGGGATTTTCTAGAAAACGTTTATATACACGTATTTTTTCGCGTAGAACACCGTTCGTCGCTTCGGAAGCCGCGTCGTACCGGTCGGCCCGCCGAGTACGTCCGATCGGGAGCTTTTCGTTTGTAATCTAGTCGTAGGATCATCGAATAGTAGTTTTTAACTCGTCGCGTTCCACGGTTGGCGCGTATATTTTTTTACGCACACGCACAGGCGTGCACGCAGGATATGCAAACTCGCACGTATTAGGTGTCAGCTTCGTTTCGTCGTTCGTAGTCGTTGATCGGTTTTCGTTTAGCGTCCGCGAGTAGACGACTCGTTAGAGTTAGAGCCGAATTGTGATATTAATTTAGAATTCTCGCGGGAGAAGAAGGTCGAGCGGTGCCGGCGGCGAAGGGAACGTCGCGTCGGTAGGAAACCGAAACCAAAGGAAATACCAAAGAGCTGTGTAACTGTACCGAATGGGGGAACGAGAGAGAGTAAACGGATTCAACGTTCTAGTCAACGAGTTGCGCTCGAATCTTATCGTTTCGTCTTTTAGTTGCCCCGAGCCGTATAAGTATCCTAAGTATTATGAAACCAAAGAGGCTCGAACGTGTCGCACGTTCAGTTTAGTCGCTGTTGCTTTCTGCGAGTACGCATTTTTTCTATCGATACCGTAGAGATATTTTGGTACCAAACGTTTTTCGCGAATTATATTTATATTGTACCTAAGTAGAAGTGTTAGAGATCGATCGAATGAATTGTCGCGTACGCGCGAGGTATCGGTTGGTAGTCGCGTAGTTTTTAAACCAAACGAAACGAGCTTTAGCTACTTAAGTTTAAAGGAAACCAAAGAGAGACGCGTCAGGAGAACGTATCGACGCGAGATGCGATATCGCACGTCCGCGTATCCGTCAGAGTTGCCGGGAAAAAGGTCCTACCATCCCCTTCCACCAAGAATCGGCTCGGTCTAGCGAATACCCGAGAAAAATCGAGCGAATTTCCTGATAGAAGGACACGGTAGGTTCTTTTTCCTGGCAACTCTGGTATCCGTTCCGCCGCTACTTGGCGAAACGGAGAACAGAAGCGTCGTCAGTTTCGAGCGGAGCACCTTTCTCACCGGGCATCGTGCAACCGATCGCAAGGTCGTTTGATCGAGGAGGATTTTTATACGAGACCCGGCTTCGACCGCGGGGGAACATTGTCGTTCCACGCGTAATCCTCGTTCGTCTCTCCCGTCCGTGGAACAAACCGATGCGCTTGCTCTAGTATTCAACGACGCTAGGAAGCGCGATTACCAGGTTCCATCCTCGAAACCGGAAGTCGAATAATAAAAGCCAAACAGAAAGAGATCGCAGCCTTCGGCGATGTTCGCGACCACCGCTCTTGTCTCCGCGTTGCATCATCACGATCACGGTACTCGACAGTCAATCGAATCTCCGGTCCATACCGATCGGAGTGAACCTCGTAACGATAGTCAATAACGAAACGGAAGAGAAACCCATCTACACACTTATTGTATGCGTGTGCGCTCGAGCGAGTCGTTCTTCGCCGCTGCAACGAGTCATTTCATAAACAATTGTCTACTCGACGTGTTATCATCGTTTTTTAGCAATAATCACCTCGTCGCGGGGGGCGAACGGTTATTCGTGAGGACCGTAACGTAGAGTAGAGTAGAGAAATCGTCGGAGAGACGGAGCTGTAATCGTCGGGTAGATGTTCGTTCGTTCCTTTCGTTCCACAGTTTCATATAGAATATACGTTGCCGTCTCGAAGAACGAACGTTCTTAGATCGTAAAACTCGAAGCGAGGCGTGAGAGGATTAAAACGAAAACTTGCATGGTAAACATATAATTAATTAACGACGTCGAACGTTTCTCTCGCGATCCGACAAGCGTATAAAGAGTGTNTACTCGACAGTCAATCGAATCTCCGGTCCATACCGATCGGAGTGAACCTCGTAACGATAGTCAATAACGAAACGGAAGAGAAACCCATCTACACACTTATTGTATGCGTGTGCGCTCGAGCGAGTCGTTCTTCGCCGCTGCAACGAGTCATTTCATAAACAATTGTCTACTCGACGTGTTATCATCGTTTTTTAGCAATAATCACCTCGTCGCGGGGGGCGAACGGTTATTCGTGAGGACCGTAACGTAGAGTAGAGTAGAGAAATCGTCGGAGAGACGGAGCTGTAATCGTCGGGTAGATGTTCGTTCGTTCCTTTCGTTCCACAGTTTCATATAGAATATACGTTGCCGTCTCGAAGAACGAACGTTCTTAGATCGTAAAACTCGAAGCGAGGCGTGAGAGGATTAAAACGAAAACTTGCATGGTAAACATTTAATTAATTAACGACGTCGGACGGAACGTCGACGCGATCGATTTACGCCAGGGCGATCGTGCCTCGTACAGTGGCCTCCCCTACGAAAATTAGTATGGGACTCGAACGTCAAGCGACGTTCTAACGTTCACGTCGGCCACTCGAACGTTTCTCTCGCGATCCGACAAGCGTATAAAGAGTGTTTCGATAAATTGACTCAGCAGCGAGTCATCGCTTTCGTCGGAACACCCTTTAATTCGGTATCTCGTCAGAGTTTCTGCTGTTAAATGGAACGAGGAAAATCTTGACGAATCTCATTGCCCCGTAGCCGTCGTCGTAACGTAAACCAAAGAAGGAGAAGGTAGAAGCTGGGAAGGATGATGTGAGACGAGGAAAAGGGAGGAAACGTAACGAGGGTGGATCCGTTTCCCTAAGTTTCGCGCATGCCATTTCACGTAATTAACCGTTTAGAAGACTCTAAAAAGGACCAAAGTACTTAAACGTAATTATGCCGAATAACGATTACGATAAAGCGTAATTGAATCGTCGCCTCTCGCGGTGATAACCGTTGTCAATAAGAGGAAAGGTAGGAGAGCGAAAACGGAGAGAGAAAAGGGGGTAAAGAACGGAAAGGAGGCGGAGGTGTCGACCGTTAAGGAAAATTACGTACGTTCAGAAACACGGTAAAAACGAACAACGAAACAAGCGGGACAGCGACTGTCCGCATTAACTATAGTAATTAATAATTACGAGTAAACGTACTAGGCCGAATATGATGTCTGTATGTGTACGTGTACGTGTATGTTAGCCGAATTGTCGCTACACCGAAACTTTTCGCGGGAACGATTGCCCTTAATTAATTTCGCTGTTTCCCTTCAGAAAATAGGTCGAGCTTGATATTTCTCAGTGGTTAGCTACCCGATTCGGTGATTTCGCTTGTCCATTGTTTGCGTTTGCTCGATCAGATCGATCGGAACCAAATACGAAGTGATCATCGGTTCGTCGTCGAGCCTTTCTAAATGGGATATACTTGCACTCGTGGTATCTGGTGTCGAATAAAACGCGCGAGACCGGACAGGAGAAACGGTGTGACGAATCGCGAAGAATAAATTGATCACTTGCCCGTTGAACGGACGGTTTTCGAGCACTGGGCAAGATACCGGTCAACCTTCAATCGTTCCGATCACGAAATTAATTAGTGCGCGATCAGGAGCTCGCCTCCGTTAGCGATCATTTCGATTTCACTCGAGTTTCGCAAAGAGGACCGATCTTACATCGGTAGGAATCGTTTCGCATGCACGCAAATATACACGTAGACGCGAGGGTAAAACGAATCTACGGACTGCGGATTTTCGTGCGCCCCCACAGAAGAAAACGAGCAAAACTTTCCGATGTAAATTTGACGAAGATNAGAGGACCGATCTTACATCGGTAGGAATCGTTTCGCATGCACGCAAATATACACGTAGACGCGAGGGTAAAACGAATCTACGGACTGCGGATTTTCGTGCGCCCCCACAGCGAACAAGAAGAAAACGAGCAAAACTTTCCGATGTAAATTTGACGAAGACGAACTTTTGTAAGTAGAGAGTCAGTCCATCGCGACACGGACGGACGCCGATTTGTACATATATTTTGATCTCCGCAAATGCGTTTACAAGAATCCGTTCGCGCACGAAGATCCGTAGTCGTTCGTCGTCGGACACGAGCGAGCGAGCGAAATATCGCGAGGCGAAGCGCAGCAGAGAAGCAGGCACGACCAACCGACCAACGAACCACCTGGCTTTTGCGAAGAAGGACCGAGGATAATGGCAGACGAGGGCGAGAAATGGAAGAGGGAAGAAAGAGCGCGAGGTAAAACGTAGGACTTACAATTAGATTAGTGTGATACAAGGTACGACAAAGCAATAATTTAGTGATTGTATAATATATTTGATTAGTGAGTTAGCGAACTAAGTTTAATGGTAAATTTTCGGAATCTATAAATGATACTTACCTATTCGATAAATCGTATAGTTTTGTAGAAATGCTAACAGGATTCGCCACTTCGGGGATGAGAGATGAGAGAACAAAGAAAGAAACGATATAAATAAAATAAATGAATAAATATATAAATAAAACGCTGTCTTGGGATCAAAGGTATAGCGACGACGAGAGACACGAGGGTCGGAAGGAGGAATTTGTAGAATATGTAAAGCCGACGGTCGTGAATATCAAATTTCCTTAACCGATCATTGTTCGTTCCGTAACACGGTTTGATTCTTTGAATTATCGTCTTTCCTTTGCCACGTTCGCCACACGCGGATTACGATCGGNCGTGACACGGTTTGATTCTTTGAATTATCGTCTTTCCTTTGCCACGTTCGCCACACGCGGATTACGATCGATTGACCGAGAGGAGCGAAGCGCGTACCTCGATCGAAGAGCCGTTTGAACGATCTCGCGTGGCACGTAAAAAAAAATCGTATCTCGCATTCGGTGCCGGCGCGGCGGTATCGTAAACTCGACAAAAGAAATCTACTATTTTTTCATCCATTCGACTACGGTGTACCTTGGGTATGACGCGTACTACGTTTCCAATTGACATTCGAGAATCGACGATGGACGATCGGGCATCGTGGTCTTCCTATTTCGAACGAAACCGGGCGATCGAGTGGGCTACGCGACGAAAGAAAGTACCACGAGAAGACGAGGGGAACGAATTGCATCCTTATATTTTTGAATTGTTTCTCTCTGACCGGGGAACGATACTTTTATTCGGAGTTAAGATTTACTACGCAGCGTGACACGTTCCCAAGGGCGTTTCGGCTCATAAGAAAATGAATAAATTTTAAAGAAAATCCCAAGACTGATAGTGAATATATATATATCGAGATCCGTTTAAAAGACGCATCTAATCGAGCTCGGAGCTTGTGTCTCGCGAAAGTCGTTTCTCCGAATGTTTCGAGTCGACGAGTAGGGAAAAAGTGGGAAAGAAGAGAGCGTACGAATGAACGAGAGAGAATGGATCGGCGAGTGGACGAAGGTCTGTGATTTTCGCATTCATGGACGCCTGATCTTGTTCTCTATTTATTTTTTGTTCGTTCGAATTCGCGGTACGCGCGCGTACGGACCAGATGCGTTCGCGTTAACGCGAGCTACAACAGGGGTAAAAAGATTTGTTCCTATATAATGCATATAATAAATAATATGTAGATAAAGCCATGAATTCGACTGGTAAGAAGAGACCTTCGTCGACGTTGAATCGATGCATTTTAAACATTGTAATAAACAGATATACATAGCACGTATGTATATGGAATATGGACCTTCGCGTACCACGGGACGCGAGTAGATTTCGTTTTATTTTCTTGTTGAATTCTCTTTTTAGTTTCATTGTTGAATCAAGCAAATAACTTCGGTTGACCGAGCACGTAATTTTTAACATAGCGACGATGATTCGATTTACGCACACGTGTTGTTTTTCGTCCGAATACGTCACAGATAAGTTTTGTCAAAGCGAGAACCCAACAAATAGCGATAAATGAAAAAAGAAACAAACAGTAAATGATTAATGTACTTACAATGTTTAAGGATAAAAACAGTTTAATTGCACTACATTTATAAACTTTATTAATTATACGTTGCAAAAAAGAAAATGACGTGAACAAAAGTCTGTTCTCTTTATTGAATCGCCTGACTCGTCGCTCCATTTACACGTTTACTTTTATAGACCTTAAAAAAAGAAAGAACAAGAGAATTACTCTTCTTCTTATTATTATTCTTTTCAAAAATGGTTCCTCTTTATACAATTGTTCGAACAAAAAAATTACGTGATCTTTGTGTATCGCGTATGCGTATGTCGCGGATAAACTGCGCTACTATATGTATAAATACAAGAATGGATATACATATATGTCAATACAATTTATAGTCGTCATTACGCATGTTTTTACACAGCTCGGTTCTCGTTATAAAAAGGTTCTGTTTCGGTGGACAAGGCTCGCGTCGGAGACAGGCAAAGGCTAAATCGATACGGAACATAGTTTTCTCTCTTTTCTCCTCTTTTTACATTTACGTAGATGCTCGTGGTCCGAGCGTTATTTTGAAAGCGCATTTACAACGTTCTGACATTTATAATCGATGCTCGCGTATCACTACTTATTACGCTTATGTATTTCAAACTATAATACAAAGTACTTAACGGGCGGCGTGGCTTATAATCGTTGCTGCGGCTGATTTTGAGAATCCGCGGCCGACTTTCCGGAAACGGCTTCCGACGTCGGAGGGACTGTCTTCTCCTGCCGCTTCTCGTCTTCCCTCGATTTGTTCCACTCTTGCAAGCCCTTCGGCAAAGTGGTGTCCTCCTCGAACGATCCCGTGCCCTCTACGAATTGCTCGTAAGTCGATTTCTCGGGGAACGGTCTCGGTCCCAACAATTCTATCATGTCGTCTCTGCTCAAAATTTCCTGTTTCAATAGTCGTTCGGCTACCTGGAGAGGACCAAGTACTCGGTTAGTTTGACTCATTTAATTATCGATCGATCGTCGAACGCAGCAGCTACCTTCTCTACGTTTTCCTTGTGCTTCGTAAGTAGCTCGTGCGTGTGCTTATGCGCCCGTTCGATCAATTCGCGGACTTCTGTGTCGATGAGTTGAGCAGTATGCTCGGAGTACGGCTTGTCGAAAGCCATTTCACCTGGCTGTGGCATCTGGAAGCTAACGTTCCCGACTTTTTCGTTCATACCGTACTGAATCACTTGAGCGTACGCGTTCGAAGTTACCTAGCGGACAACAAATAAATCAGCATCGACGTATAACTTGTTAACTGCGTTCAAATTGACATGATCGAATACTTTTTGGAGATCGTCTTGTGCTCCCGTTGTTATGCGACCAAAAAAGATTTCTTCCGACACTCGACCGCCAAGAGCCATACACATCCGGTCGAACAATTGTTCCTTTGTATATAGATACTGTTCATGGGGCAAATACTGTGCATAACCCAAACCCTTTCCACGAGGGATTATCGAGACCTACCGAGGAAATATTAAAAAATTAGTCAGGCGAAAGTAAAAAAGCCGTGGCCATGTCGCGAAGGTATAGAGCGATCGATCACCTTTAAAAGCGGGTCCGCGTACTCCAAGAACCAACCCGCTACTGCGTGACCAGCTTCGTGATACGCGACCGTTTTCTTCTCTACGGGTTGCAAAACGTTCGTCTTTTTCTCCATACCCGCGATCACTCTTTCGATCGCCTGTTCGAAATGTTTCAATTGTATGTTGTCGTTCAAATCTCTAGCCGCGATCAAGGCCGCTTCGTTGCAAACGTTCGCGATATCGGCTCCTAAAACGAGCTGTGTAGTATTCTGAGTATCGAACGCGCGTCAACTTCATGTCTGGGAAATTTTACCAATCGACTCCGGTTCTCATACCCGTAAATCCAGGTGTCAAGGAAGCCATTTTTCTAGATAATTGATCTTTGTCTATCGTGTTCGTTTTTAGCGGGTGTAAATGTACTTTAAAGATGGAAGCTCGCCCTTTGATGTCCGGGGCGGAAACGAAGATTTGCCTGTCAAATCTTCCAGGTCGTAACAACGCTTTGTCCAAGATATCTATTCTGTTAGTTGCCGCTAACACGACCACGTTGGTAGTCGTATTGAAACCTATAAGCAACGGAGTATCGTCAAATAGTTCAAGTTAGAACTAACGCGATGCATACCGTCCATCTCAACTAGAAGTTGATTAAGGGTGTTTTCTTGCTCCGAATGACCGCCGAAGTTTCTGCCTCCCCTCTTTCTTCCGACCGCATCGATCTCGTCGATGAACAGTATACACGGCGCGTGTTTCCGTGCCATGGAGAACATATCGCGCACCCTTGAAGGACCAACACCGACAAACATCTCCAGGAACTCCGAGCCTGATACGCTGATAAAAGGTACGTTCGCTTCGCCTGCCGTGGCTTTGGCTAACAATGTTTTACCAGTACCCGGCGGACCTGTAACCGTATTCCGGTATTTTTAACAAAATTGAACTACAGCTATTTATGGATATTGGATAACGCGATTTACCTGTTAACATCGCGCCCTTTGGAATTTTAGCACCAAGCTCGATGTATTGTTGCGGATTTTTTAGAAAATTCACGAACTCCATAATTTCGATTTTAGCTTCCTCGCAACCGGCAACATCCCTACATTTCAATAACACACGCGCGCGGGAATATTTACGATAATTTCATAGCAGAACAGCTCAGAGTAGAAGAGAATTCTTATGTATCGACGTATGTATATAATAGTCTTTTGAAACATTATGAAATGTCGCGCAATTTTATTTTTACCATCGACTTACTTAAACCGTACGCCTATATCTTTGGAGTTGATTAACTTCGCGGTTGATTCCATTATCGGACCAAATAGTCCACCTTTCCTTCCTCTACCTAACGATTCCATTGACTTGCGGAATAAAAAAAATAAGAATCCTGTGAAAGTAACGATCGATAAAACATCTAGCTATAATCCAAGCTTGAATCTCAGTAGAAAACTTAATAACAGCGTGACTCACCCCACATGACGATCTGTGGCAAAAGTTTTAAAATATGATGCATTTCTACCTCATCCCTGTAATGTACTGGTAAATAATTTTGTGGCTCCATATTCAATTCAATTTGTGCATTCTCCAAATTTCTTTCAAAGGTTTCGACGCTACCGATATTGAACCACAAAGTATCCTGTGGAACATGTGGAATGATTATGTAACATTAGGCACATCTACTCCCGTTAAACATATATTCCAATAATTATGTAAATTTACCTTTCCACTCATAGTGTGACCAGGTAACAATTTTACTCGAACCCATTGTTTATTGACGACTTCCACTTTATCCACTATCCCTTTGTTTAAGCATCTAAAATAAAAGACATAGTATCTCTAGAATCTCAAATCTATCTCAGTTTGTGAAATTTGCTAAAGTAATGCACGGGAGAACGCATACTTCGTAATGAACTCTCTCCATGTGATCTCCGTCGCAACATTCGTTGCGTGGTATAAATACAGGTAAGAGCTACCCACTAATAAAAGACCAACAATGAACATCTTTTCATTGTTTTTGTTTCCAAATGAATTGCTACCATTGCTCCACTTAAATTCCCATGAAAAGGTACGTTTATCGGTACCTGGAGGAGGCACAGAAGATTTCTGAGACTGTGTCTCAGAAGCTGATTGTGCCTTAGATGCCTCTTTAGAAGATCCTTCTTTTACTTTTTCAGCAACTTTCTCAGTAGTTTTACTAGAACTACCTCCTTCTATACATACAAAAGTACATTACAATTTATAGAAATCTGTCGACCTCACACAATGTAAGTGCATAAATGTGAAATATTAACTTGGCTTATAGAATTTTTCAAATCCCTTTGGTGGCTGATTACACAGTAACCTCCATTGATTTCGTATATGTTCCATCGTGCTCGTATCGTTACCATTCTTTATTAATGATAAGTATCTTCTTAACTGGAAACATGAAAATGATTTGGACAAATGTAGTAAATTTTAAATGGCGATACGTGAGTCTAGAGATCGTGATAGAAAACATAAAATAAAGTATCAACGTAAAGTGCGTTGATCCAAAGAGTGTAGAATATCGAATCGAATTAAACTATTCAATCGTTGTTAAAGAAGACTCGTAATGAACAGACTTAGGTTACTTTAGGTTATAGTTATACCTGGAACATGTTGGCATTTTTATAAACTGAGCTCAAGACGAATTTTTCTAATTTACTTGTTGAGGATAATAACTGGTGGGCCATGTTTGGCGTAAGTATTTGTAATCACGTAATATGATGAAATTTCGTTACATCTATAAGTTCCCCACAACAGATTACCGGCCACAAGACCAGAGATGGAACGAGATTGTCCACGCTCGGGATTTCATCATTCCCGTACAAGTGCTGCACCAAGAGACCAATTCCAGAAGAGGATCCACTACCGAGAAGATACCCACCGAGGAGAACAGATTACTGCATGAAAAAGTTAGGGCAGCGCTACTATGACCAGGCGATACTCTTGAACAGAGATTCTTGTCTAGTTCTTATCAATTTCATGACATTTACATGTTCTATAAATAAGTATTCTGTAAACAAAGCCAGGATTTTCTGTTGTTTCGGTTCTCCCGGTTCTTTCCAATGGTTCTCCCTCGGACGTTCTCGTAACGACTGCAATGTAAAGTAATTTTACTCTAATAATTTATCGTTAAGTTTTCTCGACAGTCACGGAAATGTTCGTCAAATGCATTAGTGTAGTGACATGCACCGTTTGTTTCTTATATACCTTTTACGTCTTGTGCAGTTTAGGATATTTCTTGTCGAACCATAACGTAACTAATGAAACGAGTATTGCATCGCAGGAAGGTAAAGAAAACGATAGTAGTATCAGGTGGTAGTTGGAATTATTTTCGATCGTTTTATTGCAGATGAAAGCAATATCTCGTTATTGTGGCCTTTATCGACAGACATGGCTCTGTTAAGCATTTTTATGTTACAACACTCGTTCATGGCTAGTGAACGCGTCAAAGATTTGTTTGTCAAGTTCCGCGTCGATTACATGGAACGAAGTATCTATAATGTTTTCAGTGCCATGGCTCTCCATTTATTAATTAGTAAATGGGAGGTCATTTCGTCTGTTGCATTATGGAGAGTCGATACCAGTTCTAATGATGTTTCTTGGTTCGCATTTACGACCCTTCACGTATTGGCTTGGATAATTATTTATAGCGGGAGTGTAATGATGGATTTACCAGAATTGGCTGGATTAAAACAAGTGTATTACAAATTTTCATCCAGGCCAAGTCCGATTGTAATGAAATCGAGAGGATTATTACGTTATTATTCGCATATGAGACATCCGAGTTTGACAGGATTTCTCATTATTCTTTGGGTACATCCTTATATGACGTAAGTCATATACTTGCAGAGTTATAAATAACGAACTCCTATTGACAAAAAAGTAATCAATATTTAATGTTTTGTAGATTAGACAGATTATTATTGGCTTTGATAATCACTATTTATATGGGCTTAATGTGGACCATTGATATGGAAGATTATGACTATCATGCTCATCTCGTGAAGCTAAAGCAAAGGGAATTGTTCTGATATTATAATATTATATCCAACCTTTGTGTGTTCATTTTAATTTTATACTCTTACTATGTTTGTATTAACATTTATTTAAGAATCTTGTACTTTGAAGTACTTATGTATACAACAAATACATGTGTACAGAGTGGTAAACTTAATTATTCTATCAATTACACTAACATTTTTTAAGTTTAGTTTATAATTTCAATTAAAAGAGCCGTTCCCTTCAAAATCCAATAAGACTGTGGTTGTTCAGATGGTAGTAAAACTTGCACAACGAAATTTGTACTATGTCCAGTTGTAGATAATACACCCGCTCTAACTGCTGTCTTATACAGTGGGCAAATGTATCTCGGATCGTCTTCCGGCAATTTTAATACTGGATTTATGTGCATAACCGGTAGCGACGGGTGCATCTCACCTGACAATAGTACTTGTTTATCGATTCTACTTAACACACATCAAAACAGACATTTACCTATATTTGCATCCACCAGCATCATGGTTTGAAAATCCCATCTACCAGCGTCTATGTGCAATCCATGTATTAAAACTCCGTCCTCTGGCACCTTTAAACCTTTGTACACCTCCGGCACCTGTGATATCAAAAACGTAAAATGTATTTTCGCGTAGTTTTTAATTATATTTAAATATTTCTATGACTGGACCTCTTTTTCAGCTTTCTTGTGTTCTATTTCAATTTCATCTTGATCGAGAACAATTTTAGAAGCGATAAAGTCTAACTTTAAATGATCTATCGGGGTATTATACTTCCTCGCGCACGTTTGTAACATGCCGGTTAGAAATCCTTGAGGGAAAGACAATCCCGAGATCCAGAACGAAATGGGATTCATATCCACGAACCATACCTATAGTTCACGATACAATCGCTGAACACGTTCGCTGTTTTAATTACCATTGTCTTACTTGAATGAAATCGATTCTCAGCTCTAAGTTTCTTATCCAGCTTCCTAAAGTCTTTAAGGACGGGTACACGTTCACGTTGTGCCACATTTGTGGTACCTAATTAAAGAGTCCAATTACGAAAACAGTTCAAGGATGACATAAGTATTCTAACGGTCGAACCTGATTATTAATAAATGCAATGAAGACGCTTTCTAATTCCTCGGACATGACGACGAAACCTTTAATCGCTTTCTGCAAATTTTCTATCGACGAATGTATCTTTCGCAATAATATATTATATCTCTCGACTTCGTGGACGAGTACGGTAGTCAGTGACGGAAGCCTACCCGCCGAATCTCTCTGTAAAAACTCTCTCGTAACAATTGTTTCACGGCAAGGTGCATAGAACAGATTTATATTTGTCGCTTACTATCATGTGCTCTGGATTACATTTCAAGGGGTCTATCTTCTCTTGAATCCTATGCTTCACCATTTCGGCTATTTCGTACGCTATTTCCGAGCTCGATTTCCCTTCCTCTGTCACAGATTCTTGCGGTTGTACTTCCAAAATAGTATTCAGTACAAACTGCGCCTCTTTTAACTGGACATTTGAAAAATTGTATAATTGCTCTCGATTAATTTTATTTTTTAATTACCTGATAAATGATATTCGCGTTTTCGTGCATTCCAAACACTTCGGGGTCGTCGATTATCGAGAAATCTTCTACGAAGTCTTTGTACTCCTGCAACGTTTTATAAACCGGACAGTAATACTTGCCGGACGGTGAATAAACATAATCGTGAGCCAAAGTTTTCGGGGAGAAGAAAATATCCAAGATCGTCTTCATACATCTCAGGTCCCAGTTATCAGTAACTCTACCTCCGTAAGTTATTTCACCTGAAAGAGAGAGAGAGAGGATCAAATCATATTCAAATATGTTCAAAATTTTTCTACACACCTGTCGTATATATCAATGCATTCCACGGTATTCGGTCGTATATGCAGAACAGTTTCAAATTGAGTAAACAGCTTTCCCTATCGCTGTCATTAAACTCGTAGAGAATATTCCATCCCAGAGGACCGAACTTCTTTCGTTCTTGGATGATCGCGTGGAAGAAGCAGACTCCAAATATAATTCTCCTCCATCTATCATCCAAATCTGTAGAAAACACGTTTTTATACATAATCTGCACTCGTATCTTAAAAAATCATCTTAAAAATTCTTACGGTGGTACTCGAAAAATTCTTCGTCCAAATCGTACAAAGCTCTCTTAATATTAGCTTTTAAACCTTTTGGCGGTTCGTTCGTGACTTTGACGGAATTTTGTAAGACGGAAACGGGGAAAGCGGTGCTGGGCATCGAGCTTAAGAATAATCGGAAGTCTTCGTGTATTATTCCTTCCGGTTCTTCCGCGATCTCCAGTACGAGCTGCTCCATGTTGACCATCCAAGAGGTGGCAAGGTGGCAGTTTTGTAGGAACACCCATCTGCCCTCGACGGTGCCGTTTCTCACGTGTCCTTCCGCGACGGGACCCTGGCCCTGTCCCAAAGAAATCGAGTCGTATCTGTCCGCGAAACCCGTGTCGTGCGCGAACTTTAAGAACCCGCTGAAAGGATCCGATCCGGTCGTCAGTATAAACACCAGTGGTATCTTGTTCGACGTGTCTGCAAACCTGAAAACTTCCCGGTAAGCGTAATCTCTAAATTGTATCTAGGATTTGGTGCAAAAAATGCAAATGCCATATTTCGAGTTAATTAAACCCGGTATTGACATTGATACTTTTTGTACCAAGCAAAAACTGGATATGTACAAAAGTTGTAATGACGCCATAGGCGATTCGACGAATTTTTGGCCAAGATTTTTCGCCACATAAGCTGTGATCGCGAAAATCAATAGATTCTCCTTTAAAGCTCTCAGCAGCATCAATTTTTCGATATCGCTTAACAAGTTATCCCATTCGCGAGTGGCGTAAGTTTTGTTCGTAGGGATCACGTTGATTTCCTAAAAGAAATCGCAGATTAGCAATCGGGATTGGAATCTGAGAAAATGGGATTTACTTCTTTGAAATATCCGAGTGTTATCGGTATTCTATAAAATACGTCGTTCAGAATATATTTGAAGCTTTCGAACGTTCTGGCCAAGTAATTTACAGAGAGCCACATGTGATTTGTTAAAGTAGGATAATCCGGCATCTCCTCCTATTCGTAGTACATTATTATGACAAAATGATTGACAAGGGATTGGAGGTGTAGGTGGAATAAACAAGAATCATTTAAAACAGAGAAATATTTATTGATTAAGAGAGACGTTCTACGCATTATCAAACAGCTTACTACAGCGATTTGCGAAGGGCCTCGCAGCATGAAATTCCACTGTGGATTAGTTACGATCTTGCTATTCATGTGTATAGCGATGTTAAGCATGAAGCTGTACACCAATTTATGTTTCTCGAATAAGCCTCGAGAAACGTTCGTATAAATAGCTAACGTTATTTCAGTTATCAATGACTGCAGACGTTTTTGTAAATTATCCTCCTTCTCGGTGATCTCGATCACCACGTTAAATATCTGGTATAAAATCGGACGATTATATAAATCTGGATATCATCTAAGCCCGTCATTGAGTAATCACTTACCTGATTGAAATATTTTAACGAAAATTGATACATGGGATCGATGTTCGCGAGATTCGCCACTATAAAGTATAACACCGATCCTCTGTTCGCTACAGAACGATATTTCTCACGTGCTTCTGATATCTTTTGCTCGGTAGCTTCACTTTCGATCAGCCTCGTCGCAATGATAGCAGAGGTTTCTTTGCTGTCGTTCAACGTTTCTATCAAATCCTCGTTGTCTAGAATGTCGTCCCCTGCGCTGTACAACAAGGTCAGTATTCTGTCTTCGATATTTTGCAGTTGTCCTTTGTCTGCATTGATTTTCATTATCAAATCGTTCCTCATTGTCTCCAGGTCTGGCCTCTCGAGACGTACAACATCTCTGAAGTGAATGTGTAATGTAATTGACGAATTAATTATTGTTCGAACACAATTGAGGCGACGTACGCGAGTAGTTGCTCCTCGAGGCCTCCTAGTGTCACGGTGAAGTTGACTATCGTTACTTTGATACAGACCTCCGGCAGGTAATGAGGGTTTGCGATCTTGGTTGTGATGTACAGTCTAAATTCGTCATCGTACTCGACGTCCGTATCTCCAAAACGTATCAACGTTCGACCTCCCTGAACGATTATAATTCTCGATTACATTTATAAATATCAGAGAGTTATTTCTGTTGGCATGTACGTACGAGAACGAAAATTTGTTTGAGCAAGATCGGTTCTAAGCTCGGGTCTAGTACTTCGCCAACTTCCTGAAGCAAAACAGGAGTCCCTAGTCTTATAGACGCTTCCAGTATTCTCATTAAATTCACGTCCGTTAATTTGCATATCTTCAGGTTGTTATCTTGCTCCATGTTCCGTATCCATCTATTTGCCTTCATGAGAAGAATTGATAAAATAATATGTAACCTGTACAACCTTGTGCATCGCGTGCTCACCTGTTCTTGAGGGTCGATCATCAAAGGCCAGCGGCTGGCCTGAGTAACAAAGATCGCGTTCTCGGTGCTGACTTTGTCTCGAGGCAAACCGTACGTGTTCCACAAACGGATTTCATAAGGATCGGCTAATATCGTGATAAGACTGTAATTTTCAGTGGTAGTTATATTGTATTGTTTGCAGCTGGCTAGCCAAGCCTGTATCAATTCTTCCCTGTATTCGTTCGTAAAGGCGCCTAAGTAAGCGAGTGCTCCTGCGGCTACCAGAGTGTCGCCAGTTAAATTAATAATTTGTTTATCGAAACCCTGATCGAAATAGGATCATTAATAATTAATCGTATCAGGTTTCTTTTCGACCATACTCGCGTCATTTCTTCCCATCGGATCCGTTCGTCCACCAACGCTGACGTCAGTCGACCCGATCTGTT
>SMSR01013036.1:0-35683 GCA_019453355.1 Ceratina japonica | reverse complement strand
CGAATCTAATTTATTGTAAAAGTGGTGGTACCAGAGAAAAACTTCTCTGTCCATTCGTCTCGACTGCCTATACTATGTGTATGCTACGGTGGACGTGCTGAAGGTTCTTGTCTGCTACGGTGAAACTGAACAGGGTAGATCTCTTCTAAAAAGGTTCTGGACCATGCCTCGGTGGACGTTTCTTCCGACTTGGTCGCAATGTGCAGTACTTTCGTTACGGGCACGTGCGAGAATAAAGGCATGAGAACTCTCAGTTTCTCTCTGGCTTTTCCAATATCATACGGAAAATCAGAGAAGAAAATGGATAGTTGCGTGCCATCTATGAGATGAACGGTGATACTTATAGATGACCTGTCAATAAACATAATCCAACTTGAATCTCTGTGAATCAAAACTGAAGTTGTCACTTTTATTTCATTGTATTATAATAATAGAAAATATACCTCTAATGTCTCTCGTTTACAAAATATACACAAATGTTTATTACAAAATGTAATATTCTTTTAATTACGTTAAAAGATCAGACGAGACTAAAAATTCAAAGACTTCAGACATGATTATAGAGTTCTTCGCTTGGTAATCATTTCACAGATATCTTTCAATCATTTCTGAGAAGAATATTTTGGAAATGATGCCAACCCAGGTTTCATTCTCATTTCCTTTGCTCATTTCCTCTTTGGTATTCGCGAATTTTTAACATTGGTAGCATTGACTGAGACACGTGCAGCGTGCAGCGTTAGCGTCAGGAATTGTTTTGAAATTTGACGGTTTGGAAGTGCGTGTGGTTTCTGTGTTTTCGTGTACTCTTCTTTTGTTAATGAGTGTTAAAAAGTCGTGTACGAGATGGACGATACAGTTGCTACCATAAATCATTTCGATTTGTAAGTAAATTTGTATAATATTATATATTGTATGCGATGTATGCTATTCTGAAAGCGGGGGTCATTGTTTGGATACATCTATCAGTGCCCCTTTGTATAGTATTTGACATCGAATCCTCGAAATGCAGTACTTAATATTTTATTTTCACATAATATCGAAGACTACATTAAATATGCTTAAAATATTATATCATTAACTTGTAATTAGCGAATGAAGCTATAAATTTTTAACGACATTTTAAAAGAAATTATGAAGTTTTCATGTCAATAATTTCTTTGATCAATTTTTATTTAACATTAAGAATATTTTTAGAAATATTGATGAAACGTAATTTATCGTACGGAGTAGAGAACAATTTTATCGACAGTTTCCATGAAGTACATGTCGATTACAACATATTAAAGTATTTTATATTTGTGGTGATAGTTCTTAAAAATTGTATAACTTTGTTAGATACTTCTCGTTTTGAATAGAGAAGAAAATGTACTCGTGTACTCAAGGTACCGAATATATTTTTACACAAAATTTTGTCAGATTATCTATTTTAAGGTTAGAAATGCTTGGACTTAACATTAGTAATTATCACGTATTATATATATTGTAGCTATGATTGCTGAATTACTATAGTTATTTGACAATACTGTACAATATTCATCACGTTAACATAATTATATGTCGTTTTTCATAACGTTAGTGCTTAGTATTAAATTACAATTTATACTAATAATTTGATAAGTCATGCATCGCATTTAAAAACACTCTTCATTTGTATTAGTTGGTATGTATAGTAAACTTCCATAATTATTAATTCGATTCGTACGTACTTGTTATCTCTTGAAAATTGTATATTATAGCAGATTATAGTTCATATAATATTATGTATTGTAATGCATTATACATACATATGAAGTAGAAAAGAAGAACATGAAAACGTTGTGTATTAATCTATTATTTATAATAAATAATGAAAGAGATTTCCTGTTTATTTAAATAATGACTATTTCTAATGAACAGAGTCACTATTCACGACAATGGTTCTCAAATTCCTGTGGTTTGTTACATTTCGTTCACTTTGCTAAATAATAATTGCACGAGGGGAATTACGCTGTTACGAATCATACGTCTTGCAGGATGGGCTGTTATCAGAAAAATAAAATCGTAAGTCGACGAAGCAAGCAGATAAACCAAGTATTACTTGGTACGTAATCTATGATGGTATTAAGTCTCAGAAATTCATTAAATTTCATCGGAAAAGTATGACTCTTAACAATTTTTACCACCCCATAAAAATTGAGCAAATAAAGGGTGGCCAATTTTATCATTATGTAGCAGCTGTCAAATTATCACTTTTACCATTACCATTATCACCAGAACTCCCCCAATTCAAGACCTTATCTTCAACCACGAAATCGATCATTCCCAAACATTTCCTTATCGTTTCCCCATCGAGCTTCAATTCAAGAATCTATGGAAGAGTCCAAACGTGATGTACAGTCAATCTTATATCAAATGGTATTGAAATTCATAAAATGTATAGTATTTATATTTATATACTGAATGATTTTAGGCTTTTATTTTACTCCTCAACATCGTCGAAAATCTGCGGTGTTTTTGGGATCGCTTTTTATAATATGGAGCTGCATCGCATCAAATGAGGAGCACTGGGTTTGACCGCACGCAGCAGGCCACGTTTCTCCTAACAACCCTTGCCGCTCTATCTGTTTTTGTCCTACGACTCTCCCTCCGTTCAACGTCTGCTCTTTATCTGCACTCGGCCGGTTCCCCTCCGCCCGCAGCTCCCGGGCCGGCCTATTCGTGGTTGGGGTCCATCGCTCGGTCTCCGTTTGCTCTTCGACCAGCCGCACGGATCTTCCGACCTTAAACCCTCCGCTCGTGCCTCCCCTCATCGGGACGGGACCCGAGACCCGGAGCGAGACCCGTGCCCGTAGCGTCGTCTGCGTTCAGTTGCGTTCAATCTGTCGCTAGAGAAGGGTCTGTGCTGTTATCCACGCGGTCTCGTTTCGTGGAAAGTGCACGCGTTATCGATAAAGGCAACGCCTGAACGGAGCGAGCGAGCGAGCGAGCTTAAAGCAGCAGTGCGGGATTCGAGTAGTAGAAGCGGTTTCTTAAGTTAAACGTCCGCCCATCCTCGAGAGGTAACAGTGTGGTTTCGTTCGTCGCGATGGAAGACGATAGACGCCCGGCAAGGAAGCTACTATTACTCTTCTCAAAGAGGACTGTGTTAAAATACAAACTGCTGATTCAGTGACACAGCGTCGTTTTTCCCGACTCGACTTTTTGTGTCAGACTGTGTTTTCGTCGGTGTTTTGCCTCAGCAAATCAGACGATCCTTTGGTTGGGACTGGAGTGTTTTGTGGAAACAAAGGAAACGTGTGGAGGCGCGTAACGTGGACAATAATCCGTAGTTTCGTTTCGGGGCGAGCGAGAGTTATCTCAGCATTGATCCGGGGGCATATAGGTCGCCGCGGTAACACAGTTTCGTTCGCGGAAAAACAGATTTTTCGACCGTCCACTAGGTCACGGCACCGGGCCGAAACGCGGACAATCGTCGTGTCCGAAAGCAGTGAGAACTGTCGGTTTCCCGGTTTCTAATAAGACTGATTAAAAGGACGCTGATCGGTGCCGATCGCGTTGACATGCTCCTTTGAGAGCTTCCGAGTACATTGACACCGTGTGCCAAATAAACGTGCCAAAGCTGTTCATTCAAAGTACAACTTGCTGTAGTATTATCTCGTAGCACTACTATTATTACAAACGTTATTACTGTTTATTGTTGTTACCGTTGTTGTTATAGTTTTACCGATAAGTTCGTTTTGTATACAAAAGCGCGGGACTGCATCTGTCTCTCCCTACGATCGAGGACCATTCGATTCGTTTCTTTTTCTATTCGCACGGGATATTGTCGTCGTGCGCTCTTCCGATGAGGAACAATTACCATAACATGTTTTTCGCCGGCTACGGATATTCCAATCAAAGCCCAAATAGTCCACCCTCGCCGGCCAGAGCCAGCATCTGGGGTGGCGTTTGCAGCCCGTTCCGAAAGTAAGTACATATCCGCTGGTTTCATCGGCCAGCTCTAAATGTTCTGTCCTGTTTTACATTTATTGCCTCGCGACAGTGCCCTGGTGACACTTCAACCAGTCGTGTGTAATGAAATGACGTGTAAATCGTGAGCAGTTGGATGGATATTGTCGTTCTAACGAGAAACTACGTTCTATTATGAAGATTGTACATGAAGGTTCACGAAGATTCATTCAAAATATGTATTAAGAGTAGACTGAATCATTTTAATTTACATTAGATTGTAACAAGAGCAATTAAGAGGTATGCGTTTTAAGAGCTGCACGTAATGTGTTTATCAGGTACAACAGTGATTCATACTCATACGATTGTAACGAAGGAAACTGCCAGTATGTATTCGTCAAAGCGATTGACTTTGTTAGTTGTCTGATGTCATCCTTAGATAATGAAGATCACAAGGATTTTCATAAGGTTTTCGTTAGAATAATACGAATCGGATATTACGAATATTATAACAAAAAAGCAAATGAATTCTTTGTGGGTTGCCGCTAAAACAACTGAGCTACGCAAAGGATGTACCCTATTCCTTTCAGTTCCCTAAATTTAGTTTGTTTGCCGTGATTATTTCTGGGTAAAGCCTTGCTCAGTTGGTCCCTCGATGCACTGACAGCGGGGCCCCGTTTGACAGCTTCAAATAACAACGTCAAATGTTTCATTGTGGTGAATAGATCTCAAAGGAACTACTAAATACTGGTTTCTTTCCTTTTGTATTTGCGGGTTTTAGAACCGTTGACTCCTGATAGCCATAAATACAGAAAACATCCTAACTTGGCTCGCGGGGTAAAAAATTGGTTTACATTATTTTTGGTATTGCGACGAAAAAGCGAGGCAAAGGTTTTGCCACGTGAGACGAAGCACGTAGTTATTTCTATTGTCTTCGCATTGGTTAAAGTATGATACTATTTATTTAGTACATGTTGACTGACTCTAGATAGGAAATGTATCAAGATGTTTGCATGTGGTTTACTCGGCCACAAATACCGATTGTTGTTTTGTTCGTAAAATGAGTCATAAGCAAACCCTAATGAGTAGCAATTTGCTTAGCAAGCTGTTAATACGCCGCGAAGGTATCGAAGACGATTAAATCCTCTGTTTGCTGATTACTTTATTCGAGCTCGTAGTTTCTATATAGAACTTCATCGAATTCTTATCTCGATTCATCAAATTACAAAAATTACTTCATTTATCATAAAATAGAATTTTAGTAGAAAATTTGTTATCGCTTGATTAATTGAAATTAACTACAAAAATCTGAACTATTAAAAATTGGAGCATTTCGTAAGTTTTAATAATCCAGTTACTCCAGCTTTTGTACCAGTCATTTAAACAATGACAAAACACACGAATACGTTTCTTCACAGAAAAACTGTTCATTTAAATTAATAGAACTGCACATTCAATTGTACTTTATTCTAGATTGCAAGAGGTCAACGCACCCTGCGATTATACGAGTCACTTCATAATATCATTCTGTCAATACGTTGCATAGATACAACCGTGTTGTTGGGAAAAATTTACATTATTACAAAATTCGATTAATTTACATTCAATAAGACCTTTACTTCAAATCACGTCTGGTTGAAATAAATAATTTGTTGAAATAATGACGAAGCCTCTATTAATGTATATCGAGTATTGCAACACGTCAGACTAAATTGTACGGATATACATACATATGTATGCGTTCACCAAGTGTCCGGTGAATTCATTAATGCCTTAATGAACTCTTTCGCCCACCGGACACCCACTCAGTCGTGCATAGGAATAAGCCAGCAAGCTGGTTCGGATCGCATCATAAACAACGTTTCTATTCGACATGACCGAGCTAATTGTTTAACTAGGCAAGCTAATACGTTTAACGACCCGGTAATTGAGCGAATTTTACACGTCGCCGACGTGAATGTGCTCGTTTTAATATCGTTCAACACCGTACTGGCCGCGATGATACTGCGTTTGAATGTCGTTTAAGGTGTCGCTTGCAATAGAATCACAAGGCTAATCATTGTCATATTGTACCAAATTATTGGCGAATTATTTCATTTCATTTCATTGGGAAATAGAAGTTGGAAGTCTGCTCAGCGAATTCCAATTAAACTTTATAGCAAAGTTTAATAAAACACTGTGCAAAATCTTATTATGATAATTACGCGTCAATTTTGTTAAAAAATTTATGCTTTAATAGAACGTATGTGACCTACAAAAATATATTTGTTAAATAATACTTACAAAAATATTTTTGCATATTTTTTATCTTGTGTGAGTTTAATAAAAAAGGAACATGAATAGGAAAAGGAAGTAGAAGAGTAAAAATTGTATAGCAAAGTACAAGTTATAATCAATAGAGTTAGAATTGGACAATATTAGCCACAGTTTATTACCCTAAATAGNGGCACCGGGCCGAAACGCGGACAATCGTCGTGTCCGAAAGCAGTGAGAACTGTCGATTTCCCGGTTTCTAATAAGACTGATTAAAAGGACGCTGATCGGTGCCGATCGCGTTGACATGCTCCTTTGAGAGCNATAGCAAAGTTTAATAAAACACTGTGCAAAATCTTATTATGATAATTACGCGTCAATTTTGTTAAAAAATTTATGCTTTAATAGAACGTATGTGACCTACAAAAATATATTTGTTAAATAATACTTACAAAAATATTTTTGCATATTTTTTATCTTGTGTGAGTTTAATAAAAAAGGAACATGAATAGGAAAAGGAAGTAGAAGAGTAAAAATTGTATAGCAAAGTACAAGTTATAATCAATAGAGTTAGAATTGGACAATATTAGCCACAGTTTATTACCCTAAATAGTATTATCCTAAATAGTAAAATTAAAAAAAAAACATCTCTTGTTTCATTTTATTTACGAACATTATATTAAAGCATGATTTTATTATTGAGTGGATTTTTCTTAATTGATACTTCAATGTTCAAAACATGAAATATCAATGAACTTCTTGTTAACCTTTGAATGATAACGTGATGTACGTTTTATTTCAAGAAATGTTGCTTGGACTGACGACTTTAAAATACAATCTCAATATTTTCTTGTTTTCTTTATATATCGAACAATGCAACTATTATTATAATATACGAACGTGTGAAATAAGTAATTAATCTAATATGTGTATAGTCAGCTGTGATTCAGCAAGCCTTAAAAAAAAATGCGTCTTATAAGCGAGATTAAAGCTCGAACTGCACGCTCCTGTTTCGGTCCATGCCACCATATCTGCTCTCCAGTATTGATTACTTACACAACCACCGTCCATCTTGTTAGATGACGACAACTTTGTGCGTCATTTCGTGCAATTGTTTTCATCCTCAACAATTTTTTTGAAGCTCCTCCAAGTTACTCATGTAGTATTGAGTTCGTATTGTGTAGTATGAGTCAGTATTAGGTGACAAATTTGGTGAAATCAGTCATTGAGTTCAATTCGATTTTCTTGCAATCGATAAAACTAGAATATTATTTATCAATCTCATAAATAATAAAATTTTATCAAAAAGCATTTATACAGAATAATTTGTATCAAATTAACTCGTTCAGTGTATCAAATTTTTATGTATGAAACACGACACTATGTTTGCTTATACTGAAATGCGTTATGAATTATGTAACTAATCTCTATTGCGACCAATTGTAGTTTTATGAACGACGCAGATGATCAGTTTTGTTTATCTGTCCATAATTAGCTTCTACAACTACAATCCTTCCCACTGCCATGAATCATAATTATACTCCGCCAAAAGTACCATTTAACATTTTCTCATAAAACCCCAATTCATTTCACTGTCAAAATTAAATGCAGAAGAAAACGAGATCAGTTTTACTTATAAGCCCAGAGTGACTCATCGTCTTTAATCCTCAGCTCCGAACCGCTGTTATTCTGAATCATTTATTAGCGACCGACTCAAAACTAGCAAAACAGCCTAACTAAATCTGAAGTTTATTCTAAAAGACGTTTCGTTTTCTTTTGACTTTAGGAGCTCGCGTGCGAGGTTTGCGGTAGATCGTGGGCGTCGCGGTCGGCCGATCTCTTTAAGTAAAGCAACCCTGTCTCGTAAACCGGGCAATAATAATATCAGCAAAGTGTCACCCTTTGCTTCGCTTGCTCGTTCCGATCGTTCCGGCCCCCGACGGACTTCTGAGGCGTCCGAAGTTTCCGAGAAGGCCGGATTCGGATTTGTTTTACGCGAACGTAAGGGGTTGCGCTTAATATATCAGAGTCGGATGTTAGGGTGCGGCAGAGGATGGCCACGATTACACGCCGCCGAGGTGAACGAGATTACGTACGCTCACGGTTTGCAAATAGACCTCGCTGAAAAACGGCTCGTCGTCGCTGCTCGGCCCTCCCTCGACTTTTAAAGAAAGAACGAAAGAAGAAGAAGAACACTGATGAGACGCTTGGAGGTCTCTCTGTGCGTCATTTTTAACTTCAAATGCCCGCGTTAATTTGTACGCGTGAACTTCTCCTTGTTCATTCAGCCTTTTTATTTTTATAGTAGAAGCGATGAGGTTTCTTCGTTTTCAGTCAGTACTTAGAAAATTCATTTTGTTCCTTGGAATTTTTTTATGAAACTGAAATATGACACAGTTTTTTAGTATATATGAGGTGAATTTCTAAGCGCGGTGCGTCAGCCGACGGAGGGCCGCTCCGTCCAGACTGCACGGTGCTCGCGAATAATAGAGGAACTCCGAGAACTTGTTAAGACCCGCGACAAGTCCCGCTGGAGGGACGTTATCCGCTAATTACTCATTTCGCATTTCACCGCCGGTCAGCAGGAATAGCGTTTGGATGAAATCTAAATTAAACCTTTCTGTGGAAATTCTGCATTTCCTTATTGCCCGCGAGCTGCCCCAACCGGCCATGCGGGGCCATATATCACTGACACGTCACATAAACGGTTTCGCATCAAATTAAGCCCTGTTTCGTTAGAAGGATGAGAATCGCGCCGAAAATATGGGTCGCGTTTAATTATATCAAATCCCGCCTTAAATCTTGCCCGCTGGCTGACGACTCGGGTATGTATTGGGTCAGCCCGAAAGTTCGTGCCAGTTTTTGGTAGCTAGGATTAGGACAAGTGTGAGGTAGGTCTTTAGAATCATTAAAAACCAATTAAATGTGTATTCTAAAAAGTCAGATTCCAGGTATTTTATATTCCAGGTATAAATGTGTATAAAAATTAAAATGCGCTTTAAATTTTACATAGAAATCGGTACGAACTTTCCGGACAACTCAATATGTACTTTCGAAGTGGGAGGCTTGAAGCTGTTGGAGCTTTTTACTTGTATGATCTTCAGATTCTTTAAATGCAATGACAAAACTACGAAGGCGTAATCCAAATATTTGAACCGTTTGGAATTCTAATCCATTAGAATCAATGAATCGAAATTCCGGCCGGGTTCTTCGGCTGCTTCGACTGATTAATCCTTTATCTATGCGACTACGAGACCTCTCCGTCGACCGATGTTTCGGTCCTCTCGACCGATTCTTGTTCTCGAAATAGAAAGTAACCTTCATCTTGATCCTTTTTAAAAGTTTCATCTAATTTGGTCTAGTTCGTAGTGTCTATTTCCTGTGGAGCCAGAAGGGACCCATCGCTCCATTCCTAGCCCTATTCCAAGAATAATCTTCTGCCGCCCCCTTTCATTATCACTTTGACATAATATAAAAAGAAATTTCTGCTTTTCAATATCTAATCCTGTCCCTCTAATTGTATCCCTTTTTTTTTAAGGAAATATATTAATTTTAATGTAAAATATATAATATCACATCTAAGATGTTTAATATTTCTATGATTAATTAATATTGTTATTTTTTTGTTACAGTACAAACATGTCGCTGCAGGACATTACAATGGCGACCCCATTATTACTGAACGGTAAGCAGAATGAATGATGATATTTATACAGATTGTTACAAATTACTAATTTAAATACATGCATTGAGTGACATGTATTCGATATCTGAGGAACAAGATTACGAAAAAGATACATAAATGAATTTCGAAATGCATCTTCATCGTAGCAAATGATGCGTTGAAATTGATATAACGATTCGCCGAGCAATGACTCATTAAATGTTCTTTTAGCCGGCTATTAATATCAGAATAGGCCGGATATAATTTCACGGTGTGCGATCAGGAAAGATAGTTGCGCAAGAGAGTCGATCATATTTGTTACTCATATAGAACTGGGCGAACGTGTCGCGTACAAATGTCCCAGTNTATTTATACAGATTGTTACAAATTACTAATTTAAATACATGCATTGAGTGACATGTATTCGATATCTGAGGAACAAGATTACGAAAAAGATACATAAATGAATTTCGAAATGCATCTTCATCGTAGCAAATGATGCGTTGAAATTGATATAACGATTCGCCGAGCAATGACTCATTAAAGTGTTCTTTTAGCCGGCTATTAATATCAGAATAGGCCGGATATAATTTCACGGTGTGCGATCAGGAAAGATAGTTGCGCAACAGAGTCGATCATATTTGTTACTTATAGAGCTGGGCGAACGTGTCGCGTACAAATGTCCCAGCAGATTATCTGATTGCTCAAATGTGAGGTCACCGATATTAGGGTTGACAATGGTACGATGAGCAGCCACGGCTACCTTCCCTAACGAAACTACCTTTATTAGCAATTTCCCTCGAGCAATTGACCCTCTATCGACAACATTAATAGGTGACGAACAGACGCTAGCTGTCCTATGAAACTGATCACACGTCCTAGTAATTTATTTCCAACGGAGATCTTAATTGCACTAACTACCCAGATAGATATGATGATACATGATCGCCATGAGATGTACAAATTAATTTATTACAAATTCGAAACAATTTGCACCAAATTCTATTTGTAGACAATTGGAGGCTTTCTTAGATCTATATCTTTCTATATTAGCCTTTTTTCTCTAATTGTATACGTTTTGCGTGAGAGTCTCAAATTTTTAAGGAGAGAAATATTTATGTTAGGATTTAAAAATAAAATTAGGTATGTGCGAGCACAGAAGAATAAAATAAGATAGAATGAGACTGTAGTTCGAAAGGAATCAATTCATCAATATATAAATTCAATAAATATACAAATACTATATAAATTCATATAAATATCAATTCATAATAGTACATTGTATAAGGACAGAAAATGGGCTTTTCCAAGCGAGGTTCTTAAGACCCTGCCAAGTTGACGTAGGATGTCAATTTCAACATTTGTATTGTACACACACTTTTGCAAAAAGAAATTGCAAAGACGAGAAGAGAGAGTGCTGCTTTGTTCTCGTTTTGGAAAGCTGTTTGGGATGAGCCCTCATTCAACCCTTCGTACCATTTAAGATCCCTTGGTTCCTTCTTTTCCTTGTACCCCAGAGGTGCGCAGGTACCTCAAACAGACTTTGCAACGTCTTACTTCAAACCATTCTAAAATCACTCAGATGGTGCGAAACTTACTATAGCCATTGTACATATATATATAAGATAGACCCTAAAACCTTAAAATACTGTTGGGTCTACTTCGGACATTTTCGGATTTTCCTCCGCGCAAATCGGATTAGACATGAAGTGAACCCAAAGAGGGATTTTATGGTTCTCGTCTACCTAGTCACGTCAACCTAGCCTAAGTTTTACGATCCTAGGACCCAAGTACCATTTTCGGTCCATCTTATTTTTGACACTCAAAAAACTCTATTCTCGCCTCGCTGTTCTTTAGGGCTGACTTCAGGTACCGAAAATGGTCATTTTTATGTTCGCGTCATAAAACTGTATAACGTTAACATTTATCTTGAGAAGTCAACTTCGCCACCTAAGGAGTCGCTGAACCAGTTGGTCCAATAAAACTGGCGAGAATTCGTGCGGCGTGGCGTCTCGGTAATTGTATCTATCGCGATGGAAACAGGGCAACGAACCTTGTTTCACGCGGTACAGCTATTTTACATCCACGCAGACACCGACGTAATCTCTCGTCTACGCCAGGGGTGGTCACGCTCGTGATTCCGCACGAAGCATTTATACTTTTGCAGGAACAGCTGTAAATTCGTTTTCATCTCCGAAAACAAGCCGGGAACGTCGAATCGAATTCACGTTGGACTCTTTCGCAACGTCGAGTATCGACGGAATACGTATTTAGGTTTATTGAGGCTTTTCAGAAGCGAAAAACATTTTCGGCGGGTTCAGCACCGGCGGAGCCGTGGCCAATAGCCAGAAAGCGGGTATATCAGCCAGGCCGCTTTGTAGTTACGCATAAATTTGGCCCTTGGTATACGAATCTGTGCCAACATCTCGCTCCGGTTCTATCCACGTTTCCGTGATCCTCAAATCTATAGATAAAGATAGCGCGCGCGCGCGCGCACGATTTTCGTTCGCGCGTCGAAACACAATCGCGTCTCGTTTCGCGACAGCTGCGTCCAACGCGCTCTTAAATTCCGCGTTCCCCGTCGCGTCGCGAGGAATAGTGATTTCCGAGAGATCGAACGATTACGAGAGGATAATTGGTGCGGTCGTCGGCGCGAGGCGATTCCGCNCGCGCGCGCGCGCGCACGATTTTCGTTCGCGCGTCGAAACACAATCGCGTCTCGTTTCGCGACAGCTGCGTCCAACGCGCTCTTAAATTCCGCGTTCCCCGTCGCGTCGCGAGGAATAGTGATTTCCGAGAGATCGAACGATTACGAGAGGATAATTGGTGCGGTCGTCGGCGCGAGGCGATTCCGCAAGACGGATTAGTTAAATTTCACAGACTCGTCCTCGTTAGGCTAAGGGGATACGAGATTCCTTGGATTTCTGTGTACTTATCGATTTTCACGGATTTCAGGAATAGCGGGTTTGAAACGTGCTTCTGATTCTTGTCCAGGTCAGGAATGTGTCTGTTACAAAGGGATGACTGTGGCATCGAAATTCCTTCGGTGCCTTTTTTAACGGGCGAGGGTGATAAGAGATTATATATAGCAACTCGACTTTATCGCATCGTGTAGACCACGAACTCTGGAATGTTTCGTCATAAATTTTCAAAATGTGTAATATAACTTCTGAACTCAAATAAAGGTGCATGGATGCATTATCCATTATGTTCAAGAATTTTGATGTAATGATATGACGAAGACACGCAGACTAGAATCTTATTCAAGAATTTTAATGTAATGATATGATGAAGACATGCAAACTAGGATCTTCTACTTTCCACATTTTAAAGACTACTACAAGGAGAATAGTCTCAGTGTATTATCTGTCATCATCAAAATCACCTCTGGAATGCTTCTGTATAAATTTTCAAAATGTGTGAAGCAAGCAAAGGTGCATGAATTTTGATATGATGATGTACAATTCAGAATATATTTTAATACTAAATTGGCGGGTGTTATGTACCAACATTATATGGAATTCATTTAGTGGAATTCACGTAATCCATTAAATATCCAAGAAATATATAACTTAGACCAATTTCATAAATAATTTTTTTTCATAATTAATTTTTGCCCATAAGGGCAGAAATATATTCTGATTTTAAAATACATTATCCGCAGATTTTTCTTCGAGTCTTAATCAATGAGACAAATTATGTCATTCCGACAATCTAATATTAACGTATAAAAGGAAAATACGATGTTTCGTCTGTCATCATCGAAATCCTGTGTTACAATCCAAGTTTATCACATGTTCGTCTTGTTCAGGTAAACAAGGAGCGGCGATCCATCATAGAGAATCGTTTTTCGCGATCTCAAATTACAGGAAGCGGTGGTCCATTTATTTCGGTGGTTCCCGTTGTCGGCGGGAGCAGGGGAATCGTGTCGCGACTCTGTATTTATTTCTGTAACGCGTTGCCCTGTGGTTCTCGTGCGCCGCGTTATTCGCCACCTTCGCGAACAATTTCCACGTTCAACAAATCCGAGCCTAGCTCTTGGATAGGACACGTTCCACTCTAGGGTGCATTGTCCAGGAAAATCGATTGTTTGTTTCCACAGCTGGCCGAACTCTCCTATCGTGCAAACTTTCGCCCGCCGCGCGCCACGGAATGCGAATTTTCTGTCGAATACCGGAATACTAAGTAAACTTTCTAGACAGAATACTATTAAAGATTTTCCTCAGTTTCGTTGGCACCGTCCCTCCCACGTTTCTGCGATTCTATGGCCGTCGTTTATTTAGTTAGTTCAAGATTTGAAGATTTATATGACATCGTATTAGAAACTTTCTATGAAGGAGTTAGACCACACTAGATGCAAAAAAAATAGGCATGTTCTGTGAGTTTTTTAGCGAAACCATGAAAGCAATCGGAATTGACTGTACAAAATTATATTTTCAAAGCGATGGATGTTAAAATGGCGATTGTACATCATTTTTCCAATGATTTTCCAAAGTTGTTTCGATTATACATAAAAATAACTATAGAAGTACATAGGATATTTTTGATAAATTGTTTTTTTGTAAAAATGGCGTATTTCTAAAGCAAAATGTATAAAATGCCATACGAAAATAACTCTATTTTTTTATTCTCGATTCAATTCATGATTTCGTCGAAAAAAATATCACAAAATATGCCCATTATTTTTGGCCTAATTCCTTAAATGAGTAAGGAACTTGGTACGCGAATCTCTCTTATATTTGCCGGTTAGATTAGCGGACGGACGAGTCATTAGACTGGATGTTGTTTAGCTAAGCAATTTCTAAGCGCCACGCATACACATATAATTCGCTGAGTGATTAAACGGCGACTCGGCCGACTGCGTTCAGAGTTAATTGACCATTTCTAAACATCAGCTCCGTGTCATTTTCATTTATATTTTGACATGATTGGGATGGAGCCAGACGCCTACGTGTCTACGAAAACCTGCTGTCTTTATGGAGTGAATGAGAATTCGACCACTAATGCTATTTTTACGTATTAACGCGCGTGGCAGGGACAATAAACTTTNTCGCGACTCTGTATTTATTTCTGTAACGCGTTGCCCTGTGGTTCTCGTGCGCCGCGTTATTCGCCACCTTCGCGAACAATTTCCACGTTCAACAAATCCGAGCCTAGCTCTTGGATAGGACACGTTCCACTCTAGGGTGCATTGTCCAGGAAAATCGATTGTTTGTTTCCACAGCTGGCCGAACTCTCCTATCGTGCAAACTTTCGCCCGCCGCGCGCCACGGAATGCGAATTTTCTGTCGAATACCGGAATACTAAGTAAACTTTCTAGACAGAATACTATTAAAGATTTTCCTCAGTTTCGTTGGCACCGTCCCTCCCACGTTTCTGCGATTCTATGGCCGTCGTTTATTTAGTTAGTTCAAGATTTGAAGATTTATATGACATCGTATTAGAAACTTTCTATGAAGGAGTTAGACCACACTAGATGCAAAAAAAATAGGCATGTTCTGTGAGTTTTTTAGCGAAACCATGAAAGCAATCGGAATTGACTGTACAAAATTATATTTTCAAAGCGATGGATGTTAAAATGGCGATTGTACATCATTTTTCCAATGATTTTCCAAAGTTGTTTCGATTATACATAAAAATAACTATAGAAGTACATAGGATATTTTTGATAAATTGTTTTTTTGTAAAAATGGCGTATTTCTAAAGCAAAATGTATAAAATGCCATACGAAAATAACTCTATTTTTTTATTCTCGATTCAATTCATGATTTCGTCGAAAAAAATATCACAAAATATGCCCATTATTTTTGGCCTAATTCCTTAAATGAGTAAGGAACTTGGTACGCGAATCTCTCTTATATTTGCCGGTTAGATTAGCGGACGGACGAGTCATTAGACTGGATGTTGTTTAGCTAAGCAATTTCTAAGCGCCACGCATACACATATAATTCGCTGAGTGATTAAACGGCGACTCGGCCGACTGCGTTCAGAGTTAATTGACCATTTCTAAACATCAGCTCCGTGTCATTTTCATTTATATTTTGACATGATTGGGATGGAGCCAGACGCCTACGTGTCTACGAAAACCTGCTGTCTTTATGGAGTGAATGAGAATTCGACCACTAATGCTATTTTTACGTATTAACGCGCGTGGCAGGGACAATAAACTTTAATCGTCGACGCTTCACCTTCGAGATTAATTTACGTGGTCTAAAAATAAATTAATCGGTCTATAATAATTTCACGATGACAAATTCATTAATTGTAATTGTCCTAATTATTGCCTGGATAATTTATGTAATAATTTTGCGAATGCAATTTTCCTATCGATCGGTCGATCAAGATTCGAGGACTCGAGTGTCGGATTTCAAAGCCTGTTGCCTAATGTCCCTACCTAAGTCGATTAATGGAATCTGATATCTGTCGGATCTGACTGACACGAACATACAAACTATGGCGACACGCGCCTGTAACAGCTTTCGCGATAAAGCGAACCCGTAAATTAAAGCGTCAAGTAGCAATGGCTACACCGATTGATGCACTAACATCAACTCGGTAGCATGTTGGGGTGTAGTTTTTAGAAATTACTTCAGGTCGCGAATTCTTATCGATTTTCTCTAAGACTTACACAAAATGTGTTGCCTGAGAGTTCATGATTATTAGTAGATATTATAGAACAAGTATGACCTCAATAGCACGTTAGAGTCGTTTTTAGGAATTACATCAGGTCTTGAGTTCTTATTGATTTTCTCGAAGACTTTCACAGAAATTTGCTGCTTGAAAATGCAAGACCATTTAATAGATTTTTATTTATAAGTCTGACAATCTTTTGAGAGATTTTTCGAATTTTCTAGATGATAAACCTACGATTCCATTCTTTCCAAATTTATTTTCTGTACGACTTACTGCTGCTGGAAAAATCGAAAGTATTTAATAGACATTATAATGTGAAAATACTTTGAGAGATTTTTCGAATTTGCTTAGTGATAAACACGTAACTGAAAATAATTCTCAACTGATTTATTTTCTCTAAGACTTTCACAAAAATTTAGTGCTGGAGACTGCAAGACTACTAAATATTATAAGAAGATTTTGAATAACAGGTCGTTTTGAGTATTATTAAAAATTCTACCATTGGACGTTAAAATTCGAATACATAAATATTATAAGTTTGACAATACTTTAAGGGATTTCTCGAATTTTCTCGGTGACGAATGTGTAACTCTGTTTCTTCTAAAAATAATTCTCGGTTGGATTAATTAGAGCACGATGGAAAGCATTTAATTATATTTCCTAAAGTAACACATTTTGCGGTCATTTGCAAGCCTGCTAACGCAGAGTGTCGCAACGCGAGTTGAAGCGACCCGAAATAGCCGTCGCGGCGGCGAAGTGTCCGACCGGCCGCCTCTGACTCCCCGATCCGTGGTCTACAATTAATAGGCCGATGCTAACCGGTGAAATTACAATTGCGTGCGCTCATGTTCACCGGGGACGGGTTCTCGCGGGTTTAATTACAGCGAACGTCGCGCGCTCGTTGTCGGCCAAGCTCTGGTCGGACACCTCGGACAGGCGTAGACCTGACGCGATGGGGGCTGGAGAGAGAGAGCGGTCTGCCAAAATAAAGATAGTTCAAACGACTGCTTCTGGCCTAAATGTGTCATCTATAAATACGCGGAGCTCCGCGACCGCTCGGAGTCTCGGACCGAGTCGATATTGCACATGCACCGATACCTAAATCGCGGCGACTCGCTGATCGATGCCCGGAACCGTCGAATCACGGAAACCCAGCCGTCGCGATCGCCATTATTCACCGGCGACCTTTTCGGTGGCCGTTCAACTTTGCTCATAGTAGTTCATCGATGCACTCGTGGAGCTCTTAAGGAGGTTCTACCGGTAACAATTCCAAAATTACGAAAAATCTAAAATTTAGCGTATGAGTAGATATTGGTTAAATAATGACTGTGTTAAATTTTGCTGAACTTTCATGGGATGAGAGAAAAGTTCTGAAGATTTCAATTTAAATTGTTTTTCGCAAATATCTAAGTTTCTATTCGTCGGACGATATGTATGCATAGGATCGAAATTATAGATTGATAAATTCTCTACAACAATCATTCTTGGTATTTTTCTTCTGCGAGTAACGGTTTTCAAAATAACACGCGACAAAATTTTAAGTTTTCGAACCAAGCCGCGTACATCGTTCTTCCGAAAACTTCAAGTTTTTACCGCGTGTTATTTTGAAAACCGTTGCCCACAAGAAAAAAATACCAAGAATAATTGTAGAGAATTTATCAATCTATGATTTCGATCCGATGCATATATATCGTCCGACCAATAGGAANTTAAAGGGAGCAAGACGGCGGTGCGGCGCCCGTTTAGCATAGCGAAATTGGCATCAGTCACGTAGCTCGGACGAATTCGAGAATAGGATCGATTCAACGTTCAATCATTGCAACAAGCGCACCTGGAGAAAAACGAGGAACACCCTGCACGACCATTAGTCACGAACTCTCGCCGCGCCAGGATTCTGTCCTTAAAAGGGACCTAATCAGTGGCCGCAGGGTTAATTTTACGTTAACCGAGCCTCGACTGTATTTAGCATGAAATGTATGTTGCATACAAATCATTCTGATCATTTTACTCAATTAGAAATAAAGTATATGTTCAATGAAATGATAATCAAACGGTACTAACTTTTTATGAGCCCTTCTCAAAGAAGGTTGTATTAAATCATAAGATTTCTGCCAAAGGTTTAAGATAATAAAACTGTCTTCAACATTTGACTGTATTTAGCATGAAATATATGTTGCATACAAATCATTCTGATCATTTTAATCAATTAGAAATAAAGTATATGTTGAATGAAATGATAATCAAACAGTACTAACTTTTTATGAGCCCTTTTCAAAGAAGGTTGTATAAATCATAGGATTTCTGCCAGAGGTTTAAGATAATAAAACTGTCTTCAACATTTGACTGTATTTAGCATGAAATGTATATAGCATTNTCTTCAGAACTCTTCTCTCATCCCATGAAAGTTCACCAAAATTTAACACAGTCATTATTTAACCAATATCTACTCATACGCTAAATTTTAGAGTTTTCGTAATTTTGAAACTGTTACCGGTAGAACCTCCTTAACTGCAGTTCGTGAGGGTAGACGGCACGTGGGAGGGTGAGATTTCGACCTCGAGCCTCGCTGATATTTAACCCTTTACCAACGAGGCGGAAACTTTACCACTTAATAGAGGGAGCCTGACGTGTTCTGATTTAAGGATGTTTGACGAGGGTTCATAGTCATTTGACGGACATTTCATTTAAGCTAAATTTATTTTTCTCGGAAATTTTCTTTTTGTCTTAAACACGTGCGTAGACAAAAAGTAATTCATACCGATAGGACTTAGGGACATGTGGGCCAGGGATGAACAGGAACTCCGGGGGTCGAGTTTGAGTGGAAACAGGACTCGCTGGAAACTCGAACCATAATTATGTTACAACCATAAGAGGGAAGTACGTGCTACAAAGATACTACAGCTTCCTGTGGATCCGTTTAAAGATTTAGAGTATTTATTTTCCACTTGAAGACCTTTCGTGTTTTTTTAGTGTATGTACAATCATTCGAACACTGATATGTTTGTTTAGGCTATACATTTTTGTCCTACAAGCAAATATCTTGAAAATGAAGTACCTGTTCGTGTTTATTGAGAGAGAAATACGTGCTGAGAGGACACTAGCTTCCTGTGGATCTTTTGATGTCTTATTTTCTACTTGAGAATCTTTTATTAAGTTTCTGTACTTCTGATGTCTTATTTTCTACTCGAGAATCTTTTATTAAGTTTCTTTACTTTTGATGTCTCATTTTCGACTTGAGAATCTTTTATTACGTTTCTTTAATACAATACAATCGTGAAGACACTAATATCTCTGTATAGGCTATGAGGAAGCGTATATTTGCAAAATGAAATACCTGTTCCTGTTTATTAATAGCAGTAGATAAATAAGCACTATGCAATTCAATTCATTTGAATTGAATCTACATATAACCAGCGATGCTAATATTGTCGAAGCTTTCATAACTTCCGTCTGGTAAGTTTAAAATTAGCGTAGTGCTTTGACATCTTGACCAGAAAATTGATGTGAAAGGAAATCCCATTTTCTATTTTTCACAGTACAAATACGTCGAACAATTCTAAATACAATTCACAGTGTCCAAGTGTATTTTTAACTAAAGATTTTCCATACGAAATCAGGTTCCACTGTCACTGTTTCTCCCTTTTTACCGATACTTCATATCGACCGGTTTATTTTCTGACGCACTAATTTTAGAAATTCTTTTTGCGTAGGTGTAACAATTTACACTTGACACGCTAACGTTGTTCCCCGAGATTGACGAACCCCCGTGAGTTTCAGTTTTATTTTCCAGAAAAGGCGATTACGAAAAATGTTATTACCCGAGTTGACCTTTCCCATTACCAGCGAGTGTCGGGATCGAATTTTTCTGAACTACTCTGCTTGTAAATCTACTCGGCGAAAGTTAGCAGGAAACTATTCAATCACGATCCGTCGTAGCCCGTGTAGGTTCGGTTCGACGAATCCTTGAAACTACCGCCTATACGTCGGCCACGTGAGACGATATACGTTCAGAATATAATTTTAACTGCACGTTATTGCGATGTAAACTTCGGCGCTGCTCTGCCGTCCTGTCTCAGTTCGTGCTTGCACGCTCGCCGTGGAAAGACCTACGATCTCGCTCGGGGAACAGTCGCTGTTCTTTGCCCGTGGTTTTTCTCGGATTTTTTTTTTAATTTTGACCTTAGAGTAGGCTGTGAAATGTGATGACTTCGGACCCGTTCCACGTGGCATGGGATGCGGTAGGTCGCGCCAAGACGCTACGACCTCCCTCGGGAACATCCGAGATCGACCAATACAGGTTCACGTTATGCTCGGTACGGAAATCTCATTTCAAATTGTCGTCTTCACACAATCTCGATTTTCGGTACTTTCCTAAAAAATAGTCATATAGTATAATATAATAGTATATAATAGTCAACGACTACTTGCTTGGAATGTAGAGCATATTCTCCAAGATCGTCACGGTGTCATTTACCAGTTATGAATGTTACTTTATACTTGCAGCGTGGAGATTGATAGGGATCATTTAAAGGTCGTTGAGNACTGTTTCTCCCTTTTTACCGATACTTCATATCGACCGGTTTATTTTCTGACGCACTAATTTTAGAAATTCTTTTTGCGTAGGTGTAACAATTTACACTTGACACGCTAACGTTGTTCCCCGAGATTGACGAACCCCCGTGAGTTTCAGTTTTATTTTCCAGAAAAGGCGATTACGAAAAATGTTATTACCCGAGTTGACCTTTCCCATTACCAGCGAGTGTCGGGATCGAATTTTTCTGAACTACTCTGCTTGTAAATCTACTCGGCGAAAGTTAGCAGGAAACTATTCAATCACGATCCGTCGTAGCCCGTGTAGGTTCGGTTCGACGAATCCTTGAAACTACCGCCTATACGTCGGCCACGTGAGACGATATACGTTCAGAATATAATTTTAACTGCACGTTATTGCGATGTAAACTTCGGCGCTGCTCTGCCGTCCTGTCTCAGTTCGTGCTTGCACGCTCGCCGTGGAAAGACCTACGATCTCGCTCGGGGAACAGTCGCTGTTCTTTGCCCGTGGTTTTTCTCGGATTTTTTTTTTAATTTTGACCTTAGAGTAGGCTGTGAAATGTGATGACTTCGGACCCGTTCCACGTGGCATGGGATGCGGTAGGTCGCGCCAAGACGCTACGACCTCCCTCGGGAACATCCGAGATCGACCAATACAGGTTCACGTTATGCTCGGTACGGAAATCTCATTTCAAATTGTCGTCTTCACACAATCTCGATTTTCGGTACTTTCCTAAAAAATAGTCATATAGTATAATATAATAGTATATAATAGTCAACGACTACTTGCTTGGAATGTAGAGCATATTCTCCAAGATCGTCACGGTGTCATTTACCAGTTATGAATGTTACTTTATACTTGCAGCGTGGAGATTGATAGGGATCATTTAAAGGTCGTTGAGATTTGGGTACAAGATAAACGGAGACATTCACTCATCTTTATAGAAAATAGTATAATTTTTTATAAACGGTATCTAATCTCTGTATAAGTGTTATCTTTGAATACACACGAGAAATAGAAAAAAAAAAAGAATTAAACTACATTACGTAACGTGACACGCTGCTCTGTCGATAATGTATTATCTTTCTCAAGTATTATTTGCAATCTTATTGCAATGATTTCGAGTATTCTGTAGAAATACCTAAAGGCAGTTTGTAAGTGCATTTTAATACCTCTGTATTTTAAGGATATTCTTGTACAGATTGTTTTGAACGTTCAAAATAAAGGTTAATGTGTCTTTTTTTTTTATATAAAAGGTATGTCAGTTGACCTTGGACTTTGGCCCATTTAGTCTCGTTAAAAAGAGAATCAACCGTTGCCCCCTGCTAAATATTTACCTTCCCAAGTACATTCTATTCAATGTCCGTTCCCGGTTACGCTGAATTGTGTCGCACAAAGAAAGGTCGCACTGCGAACCACCGAGCTTAATAGACTATATTAAAGCATAAATAGCAGCCCGTGTTCGGTGTACTTGGTTGGTTACTTCATTGCCAGAAGTTATCATCAGGACTTGTTATTCTTCACTCCTTATGCTCCAATAATTTTCACGGCACGTGCCATTTGAATACATACATATATGAATATATAATTTAGTGAAGAGTTCAAGATTTGCCGCATTTCTTCTCTGCCAAAGATTTCTTCTTTCGCTCGTCTGGCTTTCTGTAAATTATTACCCGATTGTTTAATTTCTCGCTTTCAGTTTTTCTCTTAGCTTGTTTTTTATAAAAATTCTTTGCACACTTTATATACCACGATTTTATTTTATAAGAGGTCAAATGTTACATTATGATAAGAATAGGTACGTGTAAAATACCGGTACGTTCAGTGTTAAGAAAAACTCTTGGGATCGCAATGTTTCCCTTGTGTTCCCAACGCAGTGCGAGCGTACCCAATTAGCTTTTGTTCGAAAACGTTGCTTCGTCAGAATCCGTGGCTGCGAGCCATGTACTCTTACCATTATTCGCAGCAGCTGTTTTTCGTTTCGCTGATTGGGACTCGAGGGCCGATCCGCCAAGTTTAGGGCGTCAGTCACTCAATCGTAATCACCGCGAGGCTCGCGTTAAACTGGATAAGTATTTATAGAGTTTATTATCTAGAGTACAGATGATGCACATTTCTAGAAGTCATTAACCGCGCGACAAATGCGTTTCACCTCGTTGACTCTTTCTTCTCTTTCTCGGGGGAATAAAGAGAAGACAAGGGCACGGTCTGGAGCCACGTTAACGAACGTGTATGACGGAGGCCGAGGGAGACGGGGGACCAGGGGGGGAGTGTAAAAATGCGCGGTGGACGAGCATCGGAGACGATGTTAAGAGAGGATCGGGCTGATAGGTTTAACGGCGCTTGGTGATGCGCCAAAAAAGATTTAAAGGGAGCAAGACGGCGGTGCGGCGCCCGTTTAGCATAGCGAAATTGGCATCAGTCACGTAGCTCGGACGAATTCGAGAATAGGATCGATTCAACGTTCAATCATTGCAACAAGCGCACCTGGAGAAAAACGAGGAACACCCTGCACGACCATTAGTCACGAACTCTCGCCGCGCCAGGATTCTGTCCTTAAAAGGGACCTAATCAGTGGCCGCAGGGTTAATTTTACGTTAACCGAGCCTCGACTGTATTTAGCATGAAATGTATGTTGCATACAAATCATTCTGATCATTTTACTCAATTAGAAATAAAGTATATGTTCAATGAAATGATAATCAAACGGTACTAACTTTTTATGAGCCCTTCTCAAAGAAGGTTGTATTAAATCATAAGATTTCTGCCAAAGGTTTAAGATAATAAAACTGTCTTCAACATTTGACTGTATTTAGCATGAAATATATGTTGCATACAAATCATTCTGATCATTTTAATCAATTAGAAATAAAGTATATGTTGAATGAAATGATAATCAAACAGTACTAACTTTTTATGAGCCCTTTTCAAAGAAGGTTGTATAAATCATGAAATTTCTGCCAAAGGTTGAAGATAATAAAAATGTCTTCAACATTTGACTGTATTTAGCATGAAATCTATATTGCATACAAATCATTCTGATCATTTTACTTAATTAGAAATAAAATATATGTTGAATGAAATGATAATCAAACGGTACTAACTTTTTATGAGCCCTTTTCAAAGAAGGTTGTATAAAAATCATAAGATTTCTGCCAAAGGTTTAAGATAATAAAACTGTCTTCAACATTTGACTGTATTTAGCATGAAATGTATGTTGCATACAAATCATTCTGATCATTTTACTCAATTAGAAATAAAATATATGTTAAATGAAATGATAATCAAACGGTACTAACTTTTTATGAGCACTTTTCAATGAAGATTGTATAAATCTCATGAGATTTCTGCCAAAGGTTTAAGATAATAAAACTGTCTTCAACATTTGACTGTATTTAGCATGAAATGTATGTTGCATACAAATCATTCTGATCATTTTACTTAATTAGAAATAAAGTATATGTTAAATGAAATGATAATCAAACAGTACTAACTTTTTATGAGCCCTTTTCAAAGAAGGTTGTATAAATCATAAGATTTCTGCCAAAGGTTTAAGATAATAAAACTGTTTTCAACATTTGACTGTATTTAGCATGAAATATATGTTGCATACAAATCATTCTGATCATTTTAGTTAATTAGAAATAAAATGTATGTTAAATGAAATAATAATCAAACAGTACTAACTTTTTATGAGCCCTTCTCAAAGAAGGTTGTATAAATCATAAGATTTCTACCAGAGGTTTAATATAATAAAACTGTTTTCAACATTTGACTGTATTTAGCATGAAATGTATGTTGCATACAAATCATTCTGATCATTTTACTTAATTAGAAATAAAGTATATGTTAAATGAAATGATAATCAAACGGTACTAACTTTTTATGAGCCCTTCTCAAAGAAGGTTGTATAAATCATAAGATTTCTGCCAGAGGTTTAAGATAATAAAAATGTCTTCAACATTTGACTGTATTTAGCATGAAATGTATGTTGCATACAAATCATTCTGATCATTTTACTTAATTAGAAATAAAGTATATGTTAAATGAAATGATAATCAAACAGTACTAACTTTTTATGAGCCCTTCTCAAAGAAGGTTGTATAAATCATAAGATTTCTGCCAAAGGTTTAAGATAATAAAACTGTCTTCAACATTTGTCATTGTTTTTATGTAAATATTCATAAAACCTGAATTAAAATTCTGTTTATCATTTGCATAATACGATCGATAAGACGCGTACGTAACTTCATCGACAGCTCGTCTTTTATCCGTGATCCGAGTAAAAGCTTGAATAGGTTCAATCGTAAGCCACGGGGTACGGGTTAGGGAGACTCGAACTGTCACAATCGTAGACGTGATCGTGCAAAATTCGGGTACTGATGCTCAGCACGTAAATGTCAAAGGTAAAGTTGCCAGCGACCGATCGATGCAATAGTGTTTCTCGTTTCTGTGATCGAATCGGTGACTGGGTCGAAGGATCGTTAACGAGGGCGACGTGAAAGGGTAGAGAACGAGAGACACACGTGTGGGGCATTGGGGACTCGTTCAAATTCTCATCAGTTAGAAATGACTTAAGGGAGGCCTCGGCTTTGATGAAATACCCCGCGGTATTAAGTCAGCGGTGTCTGCCCCAGTAATTATGGAAAGTAAGAATTTCCATGCGTCGCCGATGATTCGCTCAAATTACAGACTCCGGGAACTCGAATTTATTCGTTATAATGATGAGGTTGAAGTAGTCCCTGGTTTCTGTTTCAGGTACAAATGTAAGATCGCCTGGGAAGACCTCTCCGACGGGGTTGATTGGAAACAGAGACGGGGCAGGGATCGGAAGAACTATGAAGGAATACGAGGATCAATTAGAGGCTCTCAAGAAGGAGAACTTCAACCTTAAATTGCGAATTTATTTTCTCGAAGAGCGGATGGGAATCACATCTGCTGATGAAAACGCGATTAAGAAGAACATTGAATTAAAGGTCCATACATCTTCCTTTATCATCTAACTTTTATTCGCATCAAAATTAAGTTATCAAAATATTCGAAGCATCAATTTTTAATTATATTAAAAATTTCCATTGAAAAGGAATAGAATAAGAGTTTTTTTATTTTTATATTAGGTTGAAATCGAATCGTTGAGGAAAGAGTTGGTTGAGAAGCAGGAGCTTCTCAGTCAAGCAGCCAAGGCGTTCGAATTAATTGAAGAACAGAAAGAAGCATCTTCACGAAATCAGGCTCAGTACCAAGAATCGCTTGAGACTGAAAGGGAAAAGATCAGGAAACTTGAGAAAGGTAAGTTTCCTTAATTTACTATCCTTCACAATATTAAAATTAATAGTAAACACCTGGACATGTAATAACATACTAAATTGCAATTTCAAATAAAAATACTTAACGCAATACTAATACCATAAACATTCATAATTATTAAACAATTACTAAAAAGACATTTACATCTACTTATAATTAAATTATTACGTAATACGATGTACGCATAATTTTCATACCTAAAGATACTCATTCTTAGTTTCTTCGAACAATATAACAGTCGAGAAGTCATTCGTCAGGACGTAACAGTGCATCTGTTTTGCTAGACCTATGCGTCGCGGCTATAACTAAGTCATTACTGCACTAAATTCTTTCTCTGATTTATACACTCCTCGCCTTTCGCACGTTTGATTTATACACGGTGCGATGACAATCCTTTACTGCCTGTTGCGACAGAATTAGCGGAATACCAGGAAAAGGTAGTTGATGCATCCATCTACTATAAGGAAGCTTTCGGCTTTACACCGGAAAAGGCGCTGGAGAACGAGGAGAAACTGCATCAAATGGAAGAACTCGTAGCATCACTAGAAGCCGAGGTAAGTCATAAACAGCTGTTTTTTATCTAATAAAAATGTAGACCAGATTTCGTTTAACAGCAAAAACAGCTGGTCTACTTGGTTTCCTTTCGATATGCATTTATAGCGTTCCAACGTTATCTCTGGTCACTTCCTTTGGCCACCACATAGGAATGCGTACGCGATAAGCGGAAAAAAATGAATCAGTTCGCTTTCGTCTGCGAGAGAGTACTCACTCGCTCATACATTTTTGCTTCTTTCANTTTTTTTATCTAATAAAAATGTAGACCAGATTTCGTTTAACAGCAAAAACAGCTGGTCTACTTGGTTTCCTTTCGATATGCATTTATAGTGTTCCAACGTTATCTCTGGTCACTTCCTTTGGCCACCACATAGGAATGCGTACGCGATAAGCGGAAAAAAATGAATCAGTTCGCTTTCGTCTGCGAGAGAGTACTCACTCGCTTATACATTTTTACTTATTTCTTTTTTGTTGGATTAAATAATCACGTGAATAATTGTAATGCGATGTTATTCGTAAACGTAGGTGAAACAGGTGACGAGTAGCTTGGACGAGGAACGGATTTGGGCGCAAGAGCTTGAAAGCGAGAGAGACGAATTCAGGGAACGTTTAGNGAAAAAAATGAATCAGTTCGCTTTCGTCTGCGAGAGAGTACTCACTCGCTTATACATTTTTACTTATTTCTTTTTTGTTGGATTAAATAATCACGTGAATAATTGTAATGCGATGTTATTCGTAAACGTAGGTGAAACAGGTGACGAGTAGCTTGGACGAGGAACGGATTTGGGCGCAAGAGCTTGAAAGCGAGAGAGACGAATTCAGGGAACGTTTAGAGGCTGAGACACGTTTGAGGGAGAATTTGGACGCGGAGAGGCAGCGGGACATCGAGACGTTGCGGGACAAAGTGAAAGAGCTGGAGGAGCAGATGCTGAAAAGGGACACCGTCATCCAGCAATGCAGGAACGAGCTGCTCGAGAAAGAAAGGGTCATTAAGGAAAAAAATACGCAGCTGGATGAGAAGTGTCGGATGTACGAGGAGGTGAACGCGGTCTCGGAGAAAAGGAAGAAGCAAGTCGATCAACTGAGGACGTCTATAAAAACCAGGGACGATGCCCTCACGGATTTGAACAACAAACACCGCGCCTTGCTCTCTCAGGTGATACAATCTTTTCAAACTTTACATTATATAATATATAATTTTAATTTTCAATTCTGACAAAATATATTTCAAATTGTCTAATTGTTGAGAAGTCTAACGCGTCATGCGATTTTTTATTACAGTTCGAGAATGGTTATGGTAGAAGATCACCCCCAACCAGTCCGTCGGCAATGAATCCAATAGAAGATCCCTTGCAGGCAAGAATGGGTCAGAAGTTATCCAGCACGTTGAGGAGAGGTAATACTAATCTCGATTGGGAACCAAATCGAGAAAGGTCAACGAGAGTCAAGTCGCCGATACAAACTCTTAGCGGAGAGTCGAGAGACCTGCGAGATTTAGTCAGGGTACGTTCAAACTTTTTATGAAACCTTTATAAAAATATATTTTACATGTAAAATNGATTGGGAACCAAATCGAGAAAGGTCAACGAGAGTCAAGTCGCCGATACAAACTCTTAGCGGAGAGTCGAGAGACCTGCGAGATTTAGTCAGGGTACGTTCAAACTTTTTATGAAACCTTTATGAAAGTATATTTTACATGTAAAACTGTTGTGTTTCAGGAACTGGAGGAAAGGGACAACGAAGTGAAACGTCAAGAGGAAGCGAAGAAGCAATTGGTGTTAAAGTTGTGCAACATGCAGAAGCACGCGGAGACGACGGATTACAAGCTGAAGAAGTTGGAGGGTGAATACGAGAAGGCGATCAAGACGATTCAGGGTTACATGGAGAGGCAGCAGCAGCTGGAGACCACGAAGTTGAGGAAGGAGCAGAAGATCATGGAGCTGGAGATTGAACTGAGCAGGCTGCGGGAGTGCGAGAGCATGAAGGCGGCGCGGGACGGGCACAATCAGTTCGTCCGACGAGACTTCAGCACCGACATGACGGACGATCCAGAGCGCGATCCCAACAATCAGGTCGACATCACGATTTTTCGACTCTGCATGGTTGTCTCTGCATTTCTGAAGGATCATATAGTACTCAAGATCTGTAACCTGGGCCTAAGGCTGGGCGGTGTCGTATCGAAGTTCTCGAATTCGTTCGTAGTCACTTAACTTCCCGTCGCTGCAACTGAAAATTGGACACCGATCGGGACTCGCGACTTCAATTGATTAGTTGACGAGACTGTATGAACGTTCGCAAACGTAGAGACAACGTATTTTGGAATTGTGACGCACATTCCGCTTTCTAACGTCGGCAAGCGATTCACCGAATGGCGTAGAATTATCAAACGTTTCTCTTTCTTTCAGAGATACTGAATTCACCTAACTTCTCGTCTTCTATTCTTTTTCTACATAATCGTCATCACCACTATCACTGCATGAATCTTATCGCCTCGGGGGTACTGTTCATTACATTTCGATATTCTTATCGACGCACTGAATATTGCGACCGTCATAATTAGCTCTGCACGCATAAGCAACTCTAATGTTGCACGCAGCGCAGATTCCTTTGATGTTATCGAATTTAAATTTTAGATCGTCCACTTAGATTATTAATAGAATTTTCTCATCGTATTTAATTACATTATTATTTAATTCACAGTGCGAATTAGAAATTTTTGTTATTTATTTCCCGTACTTTACCTTAAGAAATAATTATTTATTTTTTGNGACGCACTGAATATTGCGACCGTCATAATTAGCTCTGCACGCATAAGCAAATCTAGTGTTGCACACAGCTCAGATTCCTTTGAAGTTATCGAATTTATATTTTAGATCGTCCACTTAGATTATTGATAGAACTTTCTCATCATATTTAATTACATTATTATTTAATTTACAGTGCGAATTAGAAGTTTTTGTTATTTATTTCCCGTACTTTACCTTAAGAAATAATTATTTATTTTTTACATACAGTTTTCGTACGATTTATGCTGTTAGTGCATGGCATGTACAAAAGCTAGAATCGAAACTATTTACGATTCTGTAAATGCGATACGAAACATTTTTAAAAATTCTACTAACGTTATTTTTAAGTTAATAAATTTTTGTTTTATTTTTTATACTGCCCTACTAACAATTATTTCACAATGCCTCACGCTATTAGTATTATCTTATTCCACCTGCATGCTAATTCTTTCTGAAATATCAAACGTCGAAACATGTTTGCACCCTCAATCGCATAGTTGCGTAGAAAACATTTAATGAAATCAATTATTTATGTGAATAAATTAATTATATACTTCCAATTATCTAATTTTAGTTAAAGTTCTTATCATTGAATTAAAGATTAAAGCAAACATACTAATTAAAAATTACTCTGGATCTTGTGATTCATCTCTGAATGTTTGAAAACATGTTTCGAAAGACAAAATGTTTTCTCGATTCTCCCCGGAATATCATCCATGGACAAATCTATATATAGTTTAATTAGGCTTCAGGCCAAGGCTCCAGCACCCAAGGGAGTTCCAAAATTTAAATTCACGCACCAGAATTCATTCCACTCTGACTTCGTTTTCAGATCGCTTTCATCAGCAATTATAGAATCCAATCGCCTTCGTTACTCAATCTCGTTCTACGAACGCTTTGACTGCCTTTAGTGAGATCAATTTCGAAACGACGAAATTAGTTCTCCAACCGAGTCGCTTACGGCCGTCGCCTTTAAGAGTCAGTCCGCTTAATTCGGACGTTTGGAAAGTCCGTTCGACTGATGGCTATCGTCCTACGCACAAATTTCGTGCTAAACGAGCACGAATTAACGGTCTCGTTATGCGCCGAGTGCGGAGACACGAGATACGTGGCCGAATATTAGGCAAGCAAACGATTTTCGTGGAAGAGCGGGTCGAGGCGGCTCCTTCCTCGAGATACCAAACCGAAGACGTGCCTTTCGGCTAATAATAGAGGCAGTCGACTCGCGAAGTCTGCGCGACCCGCTCCCGGCTCGCAGTCTTCGCACGAAAATTCGTCTCGACCGTTCCCGACTCGCCCACCGTGGTGTTCTCTTCTCCACGACGAACGACGATAACAATAAAAACGACATTCGCGGACGCGGCCGCGATCGACGAATCTCGATTAGGGAACGCGGGCTCGAGACACGAACGCGCCTCGTCTCTTTATTCTTCAATTAGAGCGACGGGCATCCGATAAGATTTCATACTAAAAACGAATACAGGAAAGTGTGACCCCTTTTTTTGAAGGAAACGACTCTTGACCGAGACTAGAATAGAAGAAACCGTGCGGGTTTATTCATTCATTCGAATACAAATATTGTTTGTTTCTGAGAAACGGAACGTCGAACCGAGGGAAAAAGCGACGATTTCTCGCGAGCATTTCCGGCTTTGTAATTTTGGAAACGAATTCGGGAAGAAACGCCGCTTTCGTGCCCTATTCCTCTTTGTCGCGGGTACTCGCCAGTGCTAGAAATAATCGTAGCATCTCTGCGTCGAGTATCTTCCAACAATCTCAATTAAACGTTTAATTGAATCGAACGGGGACCGAATAAAAACGATTAAAAATGTTCTCCTGTCTGTGCGCCTCGGTGAGAATGGAGGTAGGTGGGATAATAACGAGTGTCGCTTCCGGCGAAAATTGGCAAACGCTTAGTGTACTTCATTATACGTTTTCTGTATTTATTGTAAAAAGATAAATAAATATTATGGCGTTTTGAGATCAGACTTGATTACGATAATTTCATTTATCAATAATTTATGTTCATTGCAGTGATGAACACTTAAAGTCTTGAACACTAGAACTAGTTTAAGTGCTTCTTTGAAAGCTTTTATTACGTACATAATATTTTTTGTCATTTTCTATACAGCAATTAAAAAATCGCTTAAACGTTGGAGTATTATACTAATACTGCACGATTTTTTTATTTCATCTGTAAATCATAACTAAAATAACTAATCTAGAATAAGATTCATAAAATTGTGCCTAAATTCGAAGTTAGAGAAAGCTAAAGCTACGAGTAGTCGTCGGAGCGGCGGTAAAACTAAGTATAACAAATTATAGTTAAAAATTAGACTTGTTTCTTTCCTTTTAGGGGCCAGATATCGTTACCCTTGTCTCCCCGCGCAGTTGGTCGAGGAAACCGAAAATCTAAATACCCTTATCGCCAACAAAAACAAAACGATTTCTGCACGATGTTAAATTAGCATGCACAAAATGCCCCGATTTTCCCCCTCCCGTTATCCAACCACGGGTTCCTCCACGACATATAACGAAATTTCTTTTCTCGTTTAACGAATGACTCGCACTGATTTCGATGCAGATCGATCGCATGCAAACATTTGTACCATTTGTGTTTACCATGTTTCTGTAATCGCAGTTATTCTTGCAAATAAAGCTTACCGATCGTTCGAACCGATTTGTTTCCGAGTTTTATTGACGTGAACAATACTTTATATGTGCAGCAACGATTCGACGAAATGGAAGCCAAAATTAACGATCTCCGAGAGCAAGTAGAGGCCATCAAGGCTGAGAAGAGTCGTTTGGAGAAGCAGATCGAAGTCGAATCGGAGGTAATTCTCTTCATACTACTTAAAGAAAACTTACAAAACTATTATCCAGTCATTAATGAATTGATTAAAAACTCCCGGAATTGAATTCGTGATTATTCAATTATTTAAACTAATTAGAGAAATCTTCTAAGTATTTTCAAATTTCTTCCATTTTCCTTGTAATATTATCCTTATCTTAAAATTCATTTTTACTTTCGCATTCGATAGTGAGTTATTTTATCACATTTTATGTGGTACAATTGAGATAATTCCAATCATCATTAATCAACTTCCACAGTAAGTGGGAGTCGTTGTAGATGTACTTCGGACTTCCTTCTATACNTTTACCATGTTTCTGTAATCGCAGTTATTCTTGCAAATAAAGCTTACCGATCGTTCGAACCGATTTGTTTCCGAGTTTTATTGACGTGAACAATACTTTATATGTGCAGCAACGATTCGACGAAATGGAAGCCAAAATTAACGATCTCCGAGAGCAAGTAGAGGCCATCAAGGCTGAGAAGAGTCGTTTGGAGAAGCAGATCGAAGTCGAATCGGAGGTAATTCTCTTCATACTACTTAAAAAAAACTTACAAAACTATTATCCAGTCATTAACGAATTGATTAAAAACACCCGGAATTGAATTCGTGATTATTCAATTATTTAAACTAATTAGAGAAATCTTCTAAGTATTTTCAAATTTCTACCATTTTTCTTATAATATTATCCTTATCTTAAAATTCATTTTTACTTTCGCATTCGATAGTGAGTTATTTTATCACATTTTATGTGGTACAATTGAGATAATTCCAATCATCATTAATCAACTTCCACAGTAAGTGGGAGTCGTAGATGTACTTCGGACTTCCTTCTATATAGCGCCCACGCTAGATCTCATTACACTGACTCTGTTTTTCCCTTCGAGTTCGTTGAACGCAACTCTCGTCTGTCAGCGTAAACAAAGCCGATAAAACTTCTTCCTTGCAACTATATAAATAAAAAAGCGATAAAGAATGGTTGAATTTAAATTCGAATGGTAAATTACTTCTATAAAAAATCTGAGAATTATTTCTTTTTATAGGAACTGCAAGGGCGACTTCATGAGAAGGAGCAGAAGATAGAAGTGCTGGAAATCGAGAAGCAGACGATAAAGGAGCAGCTCCAGGAGAAGATGAAGGAGCTGGACGAACTGAAGGAGAGCGTGAAAAACGAAGCTGATGATTCGATTCACCGGGAGGACCTCCTCCGCGAGATACAAAATCGCGACGCGGAGATCGAGGAGAAGAATCGTAAAATCGAGCAGCTGTCGAAGGAGTTGCAAGTGAAGACGCAGAACCTGCAGAAGCTGGTGAATACGGAGCTGTGGAGCAAAAACAAGGAGATCGCGAAGCTGCACAATCACATGACCGCCGCCTCTCACTGTCACGAAAGGAGCCGAAACAAGTCGGACGTGACGCAAGAAAGCGCGAGCGGCCAGCTATCGAGCCTGATCAAAGAGCTGAACGACATCGGGATCAAGGTGATGTTTACTAATGAGGTGATCCAACTGAACTACGTCGACGGGAACGAGCCCATAGACGTAAAAACGATGACGGGCTATGTACAGAAGCTGGTGGCGCAGAAAAATGAGCTCGAGAAGGAAGTCGACTACCTAAAGTGGCTGAAGCTCGTCTCGAAGCCGGACATCGCGACGGAGATTGATGGATATGGTGATGACCAGACGGAAAAAGCCAAGAAGTATTGCGAGCTGTTGCGCACGCATTTGAAGGATTTGGTGAAGTTCATGAAGGAGATGCTGAAGAACGTGGATTACGCGGACACGGTCGGCAACGAGCGCAGGAAGATCGTGTTCGACGTTCTGATGAGCTCTAAGATACTGTCCGACGATTTCGTAAACGCGCTGGAAGGAATTTCGACGAACGACTTGGCGTTTATGACCGACGAGATCAACGCGAGATCGATGAACAATTTGGTGAAGAAGAGTCGATCTGACAATCCGCTCGGAAGCGTGATAAATCAAGGGTCCACGCAATCCGATTCGGAGGCGTTCTCCGAACCGGATAGAACCGTTTCGATGGCTAGAATCGGATTGCAGGAGACGCAACAGAAATCTCTGAACCGAGCCAGATTCTCGAAGTACACCAAAACGTTCACGGATTCTGAGGATTCGCTAGAATATGTGCCTTATCATAAAACTTACCAAAACGATCTGAACGATTCCGAGGCTAATCACCAAATACAAGAGATCAAAGAAACGAACGCTCTATTATACACAGAGCTCAGTGCCCTTAGAAACGAGCTGACTGCTAAAATTTCCTTCGATTCCGTAAGTATATTTTAACTGTACTTCATTATTCAAGCATTTAACATATTTAAACAAATCTAATTCCATGTTTTTCATAATTTACAGACATTAGACGAGAAAATAACGCCGTTGATTGTTAAACTGGAGAAGTCGCAGAAGCACTGCGAGAAGTTGCAATCGGCCCTAGATAGGAGAGTACACGAAGTCCACGCGTTGAAGAAAGAAAATAAACTTAACTGTGCACGTAGAACGCAGTTGGAGAAGAAACTGGCCGACTTAGAGAACATGGCAACGGAGATGAATAAGCAAAAGGCTGACCTGGCGCATTACAAGGAAGACTCTGAAAGAAAGGCTGCTGAAATGCTAATAACTCTTAACAGAGAAAATGACACGGTAACAAATTGTCTTTTAATTCGTATACTTTTTGCAATTCTCTATTTTTTATAATGCTTGATTTCTCGTTTGCAGTTGCGAACGCGTGTCAAGAAACTGGAGGACGAAAACGAGGCCGCGAAAGCAAACATATCAACTTTAACGAAAGAGCTCGACCACCTCACTCTTTCACACAGCCAAATCCTCGTGGAGAACACGAAATTAACGAATGACAAATTGCGTTTAGATCAAGAAATAAGGAAAACGGAAAGCAGATGTGAAATAACTGTTCGCAACATGCACGATAAATTCACCAAAGAGGTAAGAAGTCAGATATTTGATTTTGAAATATAATATTAAAATGTAAAGTCACTTTTTATATATTTATTCATTTACTTTTGTAGATATCAGATTTAAATCAAATCAACGAGTCGCAAAGATTAAGGCTACAGGAATTAGAGGCGACTAACAAAGAACTTCGAAGGCACGTCGCGATCTGCGAAGCCAGCGATTCAGCC